>OMNN01101114.1:0-16672 GCA_900302755.1 Chromis chromis
TATTCTACAGTCAAATTACATTACAGGTATTATACATAGACGTTTGTAACAAACACATTTATTGGTCAAGATGGACTCAAACATATTGAACTTTATTTTCAATTTTTTTTAAATATTACAATAAAAAATAACATTCTTTGGTCTGAATATTTCACTTCTTGATTTTTAATTATATGAAAAATGCACAAACGTTTTTGAGTAGAAAAAATCATGGGTTTAAGAGGTTAACTTAATATCTTGTGCTTAATTTCCTCACTGTCAGGATCTGAAAGAGAAACATGAGCTTTAATCCAACTCATTTGGCTTCCCAGCAAAACATGGCTCGAGAGCCGGCAATATACAAACAATTCATTCAGAGAGCTTTCTTTCTCCACCTCGGCTCTCACACAGCTCGCTGCAGGATCAAACACTGCTGTCTTTTAAGATACAGCCCCCTGACAAAATCCTTCTGTCCAAAAATACTCTGCTGCTTTATAAGACAATGTATTCTAGGTTTATGCTTAACTGAATTTATTTTTACACAAGGCACAAAAGTATCTGTCTCTTCAAAAAATACTGCATAAGATCATCTGTATATTTACTGTAAATTACATGTTGATTTGTATCATCTTGCTGTCACTTGCTTTTCAATAGGACAATGCAGTATAGCTTTTGATCCTCAGAAGAAAAGAAATGACACTGAGAATTTAAAATAATGTTCTTGATTTGGACAAAAATGTAAGTAGACATCCTGGCGGGAATGATGGATTGTAGAAATATGGAGGCCATGAGTCTCAGTGCCTCGGTTTATTGTAATGCAAAATTTAAAATATCAAGAAATGTGAAGTCTGCAGAAATCCCCCCAAAAATCCAGAGGACATGACCTTGTTAGTTTTTGTGCTTCGTGGTATACAGTATGCTCCTAGACCTAATAAATACAAATAACATTAAACATGAAAAGAAATGATTTACAAAAAGCAAAAAGCTAAAGTGGTATTAATTATTATATTACTAGAATTTTCATAATTTTCGTTCTGCTAGATATGATATTGTTTAAAGTAATATTACTTATAATAATCATTTTTAAAGGAGAATCTATGACAAGGATGAAAAATAAGCAAAAATGACTCCAGAGATAGAGTGAAAATTAGCAGACGTGTGTATAAGTGATTATTCATGTTAGCAGTGAATGTAATGTTAAAGTGTTTGGGAAATGGCTGAAGGAATTATTTTACCGAGTGACTAAATGCATCTCTAAAATCCTGTTTAAAAATTTCCATACTGGGTCTGTGGTCCTGGATTTATTAGATGGCTTATTCATGGTTTTCTCCACCAATCTATAGAGAAAATCACATTCACTAAATACATCCATCCAGTGTAATTGGCTAGAAAATGACCTTAAATATACAGAGATTACTGGTGCATAAAGACTCAGCAATTTTGGGGGGGTAGAGTAAATGTTCACGCTGCTGAAAGGTATGAAAGTGGATTAATGGCCATTTCTCCTTCACTGCATTAAAATAATTTGAGCCACATATTTAACACACTCTCCGGTCATGGTGGGAACTGAGCATTGTTCCTACTGCAACCTCATGGAAAAAGATCAGGGACCACACTCGCTAGCTACCTTGGATTAGCGAGCTGATCTTACAGAGTGCTCTAGCTTTTCTCTGTCTTCACATCGGAAAGATTTTTTTGTCTACAAAGTATGCGGTCCTTTCAGGGAGAAATGTATGAATTGAATATGAATAAATAACACATATCTTAGTATGTTGTATGCAATGCTGCATATTTTGACAAAGGAAACTATTAATCATGCAATCAGGAATTCTCTGGCCTACTTTAATAACAGTCTAATAAGCTACTGCAGTGCTTTTCAGAGCAGGGAACAACCACCATACAAGCTTTATAGAACTAGTGTCATATCACAGTATGGGTATTATTCTGATAGTCCTCCCAATCCTTAAAAGTTTAAAAACACTTAAGATAGCACCTCTTGCAGAGGAAGAGAGAAAAGAAGTGATAGATGCCTCAATTTATTTTTTTATTTTTAAAATTAGGCAGCACTGTGGTGCAGTTGGTAGCACTGTCGCCCCACAGATCCTGGGTTTGAATCTTGTCCTGGGGTGCTCCGGCTTCCTCCCTACAGTCCAAAGATATGCTTGGGTTAATTGGTGATTCTGCAGTGGCCATAGGTGTGAGCGTGAGCATTTTTTCCCTGTGCAAATATAGAGGACAAGCATATCTGTCTCTTTGAGTTGGCCCTGTGAAAGACTGGTGAACTGTGCAGGGTGAACCCTGCCTTGGCTCTATCAGCTAGGATAGACTCCAGGATGAAGCGGTGTGAAGAGGATAGATATTTAATGTATTGTGTATGTTCAGGTGGGCATTTGTTTGGAATCACATATGTAACGTTGATTTTTCTGTCTTTTTTAATGTTATCACTTTGTAATGAATGATTTTGATAGGGTTGTAGCTTTAACTCTTCATTATCAATTTATCATTTTACCTCTTTCCAGTGTTGGAGAAATGATGATATGACAATATGAATTTTGCCATACTGTTTATACTGACAAGTCTATCATAATTTTATATCTGATTTATTAACCCATTATGAGCAACGGTGAAAATCAATGAGAAGGACTCATATCTAAATCTAATATGTCATGGAGATATTGGATATTGTTCTTAACATCTTGGGCATTATGTCTATACTATATCTATCTTGCAGATAGATATAGTACATATATTTGCTCAAATAACTAAAAACTAAAATCAGAATTGTGTGTGCCTTGTATTTAATGAACCACACAATCCATACTGCAGGTGAGTACATTTTTGTCTTATATTGTTTGGTAGAGTTACATGTAATCATATTAAACACATGTCTCTGGAGGCATTTCTGTCTTCAGGGAGGATGATGTGATCATACAGCCTGATTTTAGCAGGGATCAATGAAAGAATTATGGTTAGAATCTGAAAATAAGTGTGGTTGGAAAAATTGACCCTTTTTGCAAATGTTGGCCTTAAAGTCATCTTGGTTTTGGTTCCCCCCCTGTGCAAGTAGCTATAGAGGACAAGCATGTGAACAGAAAACAGCTAGTATGTCTCAGATGTTGTCTGCTGATACACAAACAGTTGCTAACAAGAAAAGAAGAGAAAAAATGTACAATGAGCTAGAAGGCCTGTCTGTTATTTTGTGCCTGCATTTTCCATTGAAGGAGTTGATGAACTCCTCCAAGTTTATTAAAGAAAGGAAACAATATGTACCAAAGGCTTGAGGCAAGCAGGCTGACAGTTTATAAAGTGGCGGCCATTGTATCCTGAAGGCAGATGCATGAATACCTCTGAATAGACTCCCTCAAAGTGACACGATTGAGCTAGACAACAGCAAAATGCTGAAAGGAAAGCTTCTCCTCTGCGCTGCTGAGCTGATCGGCATTTCTAATGCTCCTGCTTTGAATGAATATGCAACTGCAGTGGGAGGGATTGCTGTGGTCCACTTTACACTTTTTTTTTTTACTGCTGTCATTGTAGAATCAAAAACCTTGCTTCCTACAGCCACTCCAAGCAGCAGGTGTCTTGATACTACTTAATACATATTCTAACGTAACAGTTGTTCTGAATTACCTAATGATGGCAAAGTTTCATTTAGTGAAAAAAACTATGTAAGGAGATCGAGAAAACTCCTCAGAAGACAACAGCTGAAATGTTGAGAACAGTGGTGGGCTTTGAATTATGCTATTTTCACAAAAGGAGGCTGATTATAAAACTAATAGTATGTTTGAGTATTTTGCATGATGGACAAATGTGTGTGACGATAACATTGACTGTAAAAAATCAGTAACAACAAAACTAAAAGAAAACAGTACAAAAAGCCGACTAGAAATCATTTATTTTGCACACCATATGTATATATAAATTCAGAGGGTTGGAAATACCTTAAGAATCAAGGTCGCTCCTCTCAAACATCCTTCTGAGGTTTTTAAAAAGACAGATTAGTATTAATTTATCTGAAAATGGAATGCCCGGCTCTGCAACTCCACAGTAAGGTCATACACATGAGACACAAGCTGGGACCAGGTGACACAGAAGGGCTGAGTTCTGCACCTCATGAGGAACAAGGAATGACATAGAACAGCAACAGACTCAGTGACTGTTGTAAGTCACAGTCCAGATGAGAACGTCAACAATCAGTGCATTAAAGCAGCGCTTTGTGTGTTCAGTGCACTTTACTTTGTAGTCTAAGTTGTTCTTTAATTTAATAATCATTTAATAGACATTTTTATTGCACTCATCTCTGTTTCCCTTTTTAAAATAATTCTATTCTTATTCTCTTATTTTGTTGTTTCATTTGTACAATAACCACAAGTAAAAGCACGTTGCAGGTTACATAGCTTTATGTGCCACATTCCTCAAATCACTGCTTCTGAGACCTTCAGCTAACAATAATAACTCAAGGTCCAGTGTGTAGCCTATTCTGGAGCTTTTCCACCATATCTTTTGAATACCAGCTTTTTTTTAAGCTTGTTGTTTTCACTTGATGTAAAGACTGTCAGAGGGGAGTTGCTGTTTATTATGAAATAATTGATTTATATTTGTGGTCAGCTAAGGGTGAAATGTAATTGAATGAGAGAAGAAAGTCTTCACAGGCTTATAAAATAAGTCATGTGTACCCTGTACGTAGAGGAGTTGATGAACTCCACCACAAATGTGTTTTTGCCACACAGTTAGAAGCCTTGGGCTGCTGGTTACACTAGAAAAGTAAGATCAACAGAGCATTCTGGGAAAGTGTTGGAGTGGAGTGTAGCACAGAGATAACTGACTAGATGACAGCAAAAATGGGTGTCAGTGAATATTGGTGAAATATTCTGTGGTTTGATCAGCAGGTTGTAGGTCTCAGTGTGGTGGGTGGATGATGACCTCTGTTACTCTGTTTCTCCCAACCAAACGCTCTTTCTCCGTTTTTACTGCATTTATTTCATTTCTGCACCAACAGTCGAGCAGCTTCAGGAAGCAGAGTTTGGCTCATTCAGTTGCTTTCTGAGGCTGTGAGCCAATCCTGAAATCCTTTCTCTTTTCTCATTTCTTTTTCCTACAATGGTAATAATTGTAAATGATATTAAGGTTTCAGGTATTTTAGTTACAACTTGTGCAAACTCACATTTGTTTGAATTTTGCTTATTTAGTATTTTTTTTCCATTTTGGAATTCCCAGGTGAGGGATCAACATGAATATCTATATAATAAATAATGATAAACAATACTATCTTATATTATCCCCAAACTGGAGCAAATGGAGAAATTACACACAACATATGTGTAAAAAAGATAATTACATTTTGATATATCTGTTTTAAGAAATTCCCACCACCCTTTATTCTATGTCATACTATGAGTATGATATGAAGTAGTGGTGCCCACATTTCAGGCCTAATTAGTAGTTATCACAACAGCTGAAGAAGAGAAAAAGAAAGACAAGAGAATAATGTTTTGTTCTTGTGCACAAAGGCAATAAACATGTCCTCAGAGTGTTGCAAATCAGAAATTTGCTCTCCGCTCCACCAGCTGTGAGAGTGATGGTCAGTTCTGAGTGCAGCCATTTTGGGATAGCCAGCTGCAAGAGGGAGCACTGAGCTTCCACCAGCGGGGTTTATCTCACACTGGAAACTACTACTGCGCTGATTCACACAGTCAAAGAAAAGGTCACAGATTTGCATACATAGATTAGAAGAAGTCAAATTCCCAAACTGAAAAACACTTTAAAGTGTTTTCTTCACTTAGATGTTATTTCATAGTACAGAACATTACAAAGTTCCTGCTGTTACTGAGACTGCCGTCATTTGTGGCTGAAATGGCCAGCAAGCCACATTTTAAAGGATAAGTCCGTGGGTATTGTAGATTTTTCTACTTCTTAATTAATCCTAAGTACAGAACCAAACCAACAATGAATGCAATACACTAGCTAATATTGCCATATAAATATTATTCCACTGTGCCACAGAGCCCCATTGTTGTTTCAAAACCACTAAAACACAACGTGTCTTTCATTACCGTAACACACACATGTAGTTCATTTTGATATATATATATATATATATTCCACACACATTGTCCTGTTGCCCCAAATATTCACTAGAGTACTAAATGTGAACCATAGTGTCCAAAAAAATAAACTGTGGCGACTGGCTGTTTTATGAAACTGCATTTTCAAAATTAAAACTGTATGTTTTGTATCTTATGTTTATTAATCGTAGGCTTGGACATGTAAGCCACAGACAAGGTAGGGAAGTGAGAGATGGACACGTTTGGTCCTTTATATAAGATTTGTTGACCATGAGAAGAATATAGAATAACAATCAGTATTATCCTGTAAAACATTCCATTACTGCCAACCTTCCAAATGTGTCTGAAATGTGACAGTTGGGGTTGCTGATAAGGATAAATGTAATGCCACAGTAACTATAGTGATTTAGTTTTTGGAATATTTTAAATGCCCATAGTGTTTTTAAAGCATCTAAAGATAAAGTCTTAATTTACTCATTTATTTTCTTTAACTGTAACAAACCCTATAATTATATAATGTGTTCTCAAGTATTAAATAGACTATAAAAATGTTGAACGTATAGCTTTGTTGTTTGTAGTTAAAAAAAACAAAAGAAGACCTTTACTATATTGTTAATCTGTGGGGCACCAGGGTGTCACAAACTAATCAGTCACAACTAAATCTGGATCGGTATGCTTTAAAAAATCTCAGGCGGGCAGATTTCCTACTTTGACTTTTCAATGTGTTTTAGCTGCTAATGTCTGGGAAGCTTTAGCTGCCCGCTACAATCATTTGAAATAAGACAGGTTTTTGCCTATATAATGCAAATGTATGACACACAAGAGAGGCCCCAGAAAGGCTGGGTCTGGCCCAGTAATATCAGCAGAGGAATAGTTTTCCCTCTGGAGTGACAAGCAGCAAATGAAAAGCTCACCTATCCCCCATCTCTTACAAAAGTATCAGAGTGCATTTCAAAGCTTTTTAACCAGAATTTTTAAAGATGGTCAACAAGCACAAATCACTTCATTTTCTTTGGACTGCTCTGATTGTTAATCTACTTTCTTCCAAAATAAGATTATTCTATTGCTCTTTAAAACTTTCTGCAATTGGTTTCTTTAAGCCTGCAGCTGTCCACTGAGGGCTTTGCTGTGTCGAGTATATCTTAAGAGTGCCTCTTATTATTATATTTGCTCCTAGCTCTAATCTCTATCAGTATTTATACTGACAGTCGGCAATTTTTGTTTATGGCTACTTTTTTATCTACTAAATAAAGACACATGCGTGCCAGTGCCTGGGGAGGAAAGAAGATAAAGACTTTGCATTAATAGCAGTTTGCTAAGACATAATGCCCTGATAAAGCCAGCATCTTTGTGTGGGCTGGATTGAGTTCAGTTCCAGTTCTGTGTAGCATTTACTGAGAGCACATAGCTCGCCTGTAACAGTTGCCATAGCTTTCTGGGAGACCATATGTTTGCATTCAAGTATTTTTTCAAATGAAACAACAAAAATTAGGATTTTTCCTTTTTTTTTTTTTTTGGCAAAGAGCATTTGAAGAGTTTTTAAATCTTTTGGCAAATATTTGACTTACCACTTTAAAACTGCTTGCGTTGCACACACTCTAGTCATACTGCTTACTATACACTTTTGCAGCATTTGTTGTGACTAAATACCATTGTGTCGGAGCTGTAATGAAACAAAGGCAGGAACAATACTGAACTGTGTGAATAGGAACGTGTGCAGAGGCAGCGGCATCGTCGCAGCGCCGGTCTCTGCCTCAGCTCCGTTTTGCCCATTTGGACTTGTATTTCAGGCCTTTGTTGCAAGAGCAGCTCTTGGTGCCAACTGGCAGATTTTAGTTTTCTTTTGTATTTTTGAATAATTGTTAAAACTTTGGCTTTGGCCTCAATTAGTTGAGTGTTTAGACCTTCAATTCAAGGCTTTGTATTGTTGGTACAGGCATAAAAATTAAATGAACCTGTGGCTGATATTACAATAAACTGGGTTACAAAATACATATTTATTAAATAAACACCTTCCAACTGAAGCTTTCCATCTTTAGAAAACATTTTGTAGAGTTGATATAAATGTGTTTAGATTTTATTCATTTCATTGAAGAATCGTTGTCACTCGGTCACAATAAACAAATGCTGATCTGTTAGAAATAGTAAACTCTATAAAATTAAAATACAGAAATACTTTTAAAAATGTGTTGTGTATGTTTTATCAGCCTCCCCCATCTATGTGTTTCATGTCATGCCTCAGTACCATTTGACCTCTTTAATTCTTAAATATGCAGACAGCACTTTGCCTGGCTGCTCAGCTTTAGTGACTCAGTCTAGTAGTGTTAACTGAAGTCTTGCAGAGTGTGACAGGACTGCTCATGGTCTTTCATGGCCAGCAGCCCCCTGAGGTGCTGCTTCTATTGGCCCTCAAAGGCACTGTGAGGCTCTAGGCTTCTGTTGTTTAAGATGAGCCCACTTTGTAACATGTAGGCAGCTGACCAGAAAGAGGCCTCTAAAGAGCCTACAGAGCTAAGAGGAGATGACTAAAAGGGCCACAGCCAGTACCTTTCCACTTCACTCTATCCTCATTTATTCACACACGTCCAGCCAAAGCTCTTCAGCTGCTAAGGACAGGAAAGAGCCCAGAAGTAGATGTGATTGAAGAGCAAGGAGTTTGTCCCCCCTCTGTTTCCTTAGTCTGTTAGATGTTGTCTGTGACATAGATGGTAAATCTGTTGGAGAGAATTTGTATATTAATTACATTGGCAAAAATGACTTGTAGGTATTTGTCCAATCAGATAGCTTAATGATTTTATTAAACAGCCTGTGAAGTCTTTGTGTCTGAGATTTCTGCGTCAACCCCTATACAGTGGAAATTAATGAAATTTAGAAAGACACTGACATGACCTTTATGAGTGTGTCCCTCTACATTATGAAAACATGAGAGTGTCAGTATTACTGTAGTGTATACTTTACCTTATCTCAGAGTCAACTGCTTAAAATTATATCTCCAAAGTAAGGCACACAATTTTACTTTATTGACTTTATGTTTTATAGTTGCTTTGTTTTTTGCAATTACCATTTGTAGCAACTTCTAGGAACATTTAGGAAAATGTTGATAAAGTTAGCTAAAGCTAACCACAAGCCCGGACATCCTCCCCACAATTTATGTGTGCTACAAGAATATAAAATGACCCAGGTCAATATAATCTAGGTTATGTTTGTTCCAAAATATCTTTTTGGCAATATAATTAACTGATAAGTAAACTTTTTGTCTATTTACCACCATTACCAGAAGAAAAAGCTGCTACCTTCCTGTTACTTTCTCTGCACTCTCTCCTCCACCAAACCAGTGGCAGATAGCTGCCCACCCTGAGCCTGATTTCTTCCTGTTAAAAGGGAGTATTTCCTTTGCACTGTAAATGTCTGCTAGTTGGATTCATTGGATTTGTCTCTTTAATATTCTAAAGTCTTCACTCAACAATGTGAAGTACCCCGACATGACTTATGTTGTTCGGCACTATATAAATAAAATAAAATAAAATCACTTAGTATTAAGGAAATTGTGAAAAAGTTTCAAAGTTTCCATTAATGAATCTGGTTGACTTTGGACTTAATAAAATACAATGGACCAACACCAACATGACATGATACCCCAAATCATTATTTCCATCTGAACACAGGACTGTGGACCACAAAGCAACAGTCCTGTGTTCAGATAAAAGTGTTTTTCTCTCCTTAGACCAGATAAGATACTTCTGACTTTGTCTCTGGTTCAGGAGTGTCTTGATATTAGGAATGTGACAGTTGCAGCCTCAGTCCTTATGAAGCTCTTCCAAGTTCTTGAATCAACTTTTCTTGACAATCCCCTCAAGGCTGCAGTCCTCCCTGTTGCTTGTGCACCTTTTGATACCACACTTTTCCTTTCCAGGCAACTTTCCGTTAATATGCTTCGATACATCAGCCAACAGCCAACAGCCAGCCTTTTCAGCAGTGAGCTTCTGTTTCCTACCGTCCTTGTGGAGGGTGTTGATGATAGTCTTCTGGAAAACACTCAAGTCAGCAGTCTTCTCCATGATTGTGGTTGTATGTACTAAACTAAACCGAGAGACACACGCTACTTATACTGTTTATAGTAATTTACTTAAACTTGAAATGAAATATTCTAATAATATGAGATACCGGATTTCTGATTTACATGAGCTATAAGCCGTAATCATCTAAATTAAACAGAACTATTTCACTTGACATGTGATGAGTCTTGAATATACAAAATTTTTACTTTCTTAAAGAACTGATGGAAAATGTTAAACTTTCTCACAATGTTCAAATGTTCTAAAGAGAGAGAGAGAGTGTGTGTATTTCTATCTGAGTGGAACTATGCTGGAACTAATATGACTTTCAAAATGGCCCATAACGAGCTTCATTCAGATCTCCACAGCTTTGTCAGTTTTTGTCACCATGTCTTGGCAAAGTGGGGCACATTATTGTTAGTATTCTCCCCCAGAACCAACTGTTTACACACTGCAGTCTTATTGGCAGACAGTCAGCATATGACCTGTGCCATCTATCTTTTTACTGAGCAGCTTGATAAACAATGACGTCTGGATCCATGTTCTACCATCCAAACAGTCTTCTACACTTCTCCAAACACACAGAAGACATTGTTACTTTCTCATTTATTTCAGGGAACCTTAAGGGGCTCCTGAAGATGGAGGCACTCAAGCAGAACAAGAAAAATAAAGTAAAAATAAAGGTTCTTCATTGACTTGGATATGTTGATATTTTAAAACCACTTTCAGCTGATCAGGGTCCTTATCAGGTGATCAAATTACTATCATCATCGTCATATAAAGACAATATACTTAGAAAAACTGTTTATTTTGGCAGATTTTCACCAAAAACAATGCTGAGTATTTATACGCTGACCTCATAGTTTTGATTATAGTTTTAGGCCGAAAATAAACAAACAAACAAAACAGTAGAATCCAGTGTTTTTCCACCAGAACTGAATTCCGTTAAGTGTCAAGACAGCTTTGAAACAGCATTTTCATCCTAATGATGGAAATTAAAATACACAGGAAATATATAAAGCGTATATATAGCAAATTAATAACTAACTAGTCAAATTTAAAAAATAAACAAACAAAGCTAGACCCTTTCTCTTCTGGTGTCTGTACAGTGTTTCTTGCAGTTAGGGGCTTACACTGTGGGGAATTTAACAAATCTAAAAAATATTTGCCTACCAAAGTGTTTATTTCATTGGAGAACTTTACTCAGCTTACTGCATCACTGATTCATACATAGTACTTGTGTCTTGAGAAACTGCCACCACCAGCAATTCTGCACAGTTTCGGCCATTTGCATCCAGGTTTTTTTCATCACAGTCATAACAAACCACTTGGTTGAATGTGATTCCATTTCAGGCTGATTCTTCAGTACAGGAAAAGTCAAATAGGAGTGACATTTGAAAGCTGTAGATTCAGTAGGACACAACTCACACTGTGATCTTCGTGCACATTGTGAAAAACATAAGTGGGTATTAATTTGGTGATAAATCACTCTCCGTAGCACAGGGAAATGGAATTACAACTATCATTATTAACTAATCAGAATGGCTCATTTTACTGCAATAATGAATTACTGGCTTTGGCTAGAATTGGACGGTAATTGTTTAATTAGATTTGTTTTTTTGTGGAGGAAGAGAGTGTGTGTATGTGTGTGTAATTCTGCATGTATGTGTGTGTGTCTGTATGTGTGTGTAGTTGCTGCACACGATGTCAATATTGTGATAAAATGTTAAAGCCTTGATGTCTTTCTATACTAATTGTATTGACTCTCTCACATAAACAGGCTGTCGTGTGAAACCAAAATGTACAGTTAGCTATTTATACATTTGAAAATCCTGTGAGTGAAAATGTGTGTGTGGGGAGCTGCATCATGGTCCTATTCTCCTGATAAGACATAGCATGCCAATCGAGGGATCTGGTGGAGACAAAGATGAAGTCCAGGTTTAGCCCCTCTATCGGCTCTAGGCGTCTGTCTCATTACCATAATCTCTGCTTTCCATTATCAGCTGGAGAGAGGAGCTGACCCTCCTGATCCACTGGCCTGTCAAACTTTATTCTCTTTCATCCTGGGGATCCTTATTGTGCTGTCTTCCAAAGCGAGCATGGGGCTGCTGCTAGCAAGTGATACCAAACCTCCAATGCTGTTCAGGTTTTGACTGTGGCTGGCCAGACACTGCCACAATGTGTGTGTCATTTACATGTCCAATCATTATTACATTCATTTTGAGCTCTGCTTTACAAATTCACTCTCAAGTGACCCAGTTTTTTTATAAAGTCTGTTTTCTGGGAGGACAACCTAAAGACAAAACACATATTGTTCAAGTTCAAATTAAACTGTATTGTCCAAGCACAGGCATATACTGGGTTCCTAATGTTTTTATTTTAGTTTTAGACTAGAAATATGTAAAGTTTCTCCTCTGAGCTGGTGGTGTTAAGTTTGCATACACTTTGTGTTTAGCAAAAAACAAAATGACAGACTTACACAATGTACAGTAGCGCAGTGTTCAGGGGAAGTGAGGAAGACTTTGATTGTAGTATCCTGCAAAAGATTACATGCCCCAGTCCCAATCTCCACCATAAGGCCTAATCACTGGACTCTCACAGTCTTAATAGACGTCATGTGTGTGTGCAACTGTAGTGGTTGAATGTTTGAGTTCATGAGGAATCATGTAAAAAAGATGAATAGGACACACCATCATAGAAACACGTTTCTTCCATAACTGCATGTATTAACAGTCATCAGTGACATTAGAGTATTTATACATTTTAGTAAATGACCAAAAGTCAGGAAAGCCATGAACCACTGTAAATCCTAGCAGGTGTTTGACTGAAAATGGTATGAACCCTACACAAACATACAATGAATAACTACAACAGTAGCCAGACGCTGTCACTTACAGACAAACTTCTGAGCAGATTTCTTCCCGACACCAACCATACATGGTCTGTGTGCATTTTCTGGGTGGCAGGACAACCATGTTTGTGCGTCATCAATTTTTCTATAAGCTGTGGGCAAGTCTCTCAAGAAAGTCTGCAGCAATCAGCATTGACACAAACTAAATCAAACCAAGAGAGATATTCAACCAGATTAATGAGATAATATGTAATGTACTTATTTTGCTATGAACTTTGGTGTTTCTAGTGTTAGAGGGAATATTGCATCAATACTTACCTGAGAGCTTGTAAAATTCTGTAACTGTTCCAGACTTTTGTCGGATGCATACACCATCTGCTCTCTGTGCCAGGACTGTGAATATGTTGATTATTTCGAAATGCTAGGAGGAAAAATAAGGTGACTGTTTTGGTAGTAAGGAGATTCAAAAGAAAAAAAAAAATAGGCAAGCAAAAAAAAAAAAAAGCAAGCCTCATGGCCTTTCCTCTCACACATTGGCCAAATTCATGCAGTATGGACTCACAGAGGAAGAATAGAGGTGCCAAAGATAGAAAATACTGTGAGGCAAGGAAGCCTCATTTTACTCCCATCCCTCCCTCACTCCCACCTCTGCCCCTCTCCTGCCCTAAATCCAGCAGCATGTGGAGGGAAAACAAATAGAGTCCATCCTGTCACAGCAGCACCCCGAGGACTCTGAGGTGCCTTTTGGAAAGTGATCCCAGCCCACTGCAGCAGCCTCAAGTGTTGTCATGCTGAGTTAGTGCCAAATTGCTTTGCAGCAATCCCCCCACCCCATCCTTCCACCAACCTACCAGCAACAAACAAGACATATATTGTATGCTGAGGCTTTTTTAAAAGTTGTGCGTGGGTAAAAAAATATATGTTTTTAACCTTGGTTTTTAGAAAAACAAATCTTTGCAGGGACTAAATGTTGAAAGAATTGATTTAATTAATGCAGCAGCATGTCCTGCAGCCACATGTAATCCGTTGAGAATTCTCTAGTGGGAGCTTTCAAGGGGGGTAGCTAGGGGGAATACAAAAAGATATTCTCCCTGAGACTCTTCCAGTGGCCTGCAATGGGAGCCTCACACTAATCCCATAATTCCTTGTTTAATTAAACTACAGAGCCGACCCTGTAGTTGTCTAAGCCAGTTTGATGGGCCTTTTCTTTCTTACCTCACCAGCACATGACCAATTTCTGCACACAATGAATGCACTTAGCTCAGTTCAGTTCAAACAAACAAATCAATAACCTGTGGGAAAATATGTACACTCTGTGGTCAATGCTCTGTTTCAGTGAACCACAAGACATACATGAATATTTTAAGCACAAGTCTCTATGCTCATTGTGATGACAGATATCTTGCAGGTTCTTTGTATGTCACACTGTGTTAGATGTGGTAGTCGCTTATGGTCTCCAGAGCAGTTGTCCATTTCATGCCCATCTGACAGAACAGATCCAGCTGTCCACACAGGCTACACAACTGCTTGCCCTTTTCTTATGCTGTATGCCCATAAATGTGACCTACGGTGTATTTTTATGCATCAAGTCTATCTTGCTGAGTTGTGTGATGGGCTCTGAATGTCTTCCAAACGTGTGTGACCTAGTCTTCAATACACGGAGGCTGCTTCTGCTCCAGTTATGTGCTGCTCTCGCTATACCTTGTCTTAGTCATGGTGTCACAGTAAGATTTAGGACCACTTTTATGGGCAGTCTTAAAGATTTTCATCAGAGGTGGCAAATCCTGGTCCCCGAAAGTAAAAATCCTTTTCCGTTCTAGATGTCTCCCTCTTCCAACAGACCTGATTCAAATGATCAGCTCATCATCAAGCTCTGCAAAGGCCTGGTAACGATCCTGAGCATTTGAATCAGGTGTGTTGGAAGAGGGAGACATCTAGAACGGAAAAGGATTTTTACTTTCGGGGACCAGGATTTGCCACCTCTGATTTTCATTGATGTTATATATGGCCATCATTTTACAGCAACATGGGCATTGAACGTATTTGCATTACTGCCTCTTTATAAAGTACTTTTCATTATTATAGACAGAGTTACGGGTAACTCCAACACTGGCCGTTTGGATATTGATGCTCAAACTTATATAGGTTATATACATCACTTTTGACTTAAATGTTGCCACAACATGGAACTGTTGCCACTTTACTAATACATTTGCTTTAGAGCAGCATGCAGTGTTGTGATGATCGCAGTACCTTGTTATGCTTATTAGTCTCGTGGGCACCAGGGGGCCTTTTCACTCATTTTGATCTTCCTGATATTACAAATAATTAGACAGCTGATGATGCATTTTATTCTAAATAGTCGTGTATCTTGAAAAAACTATGCTTGTTTTAAAAGCAATAAGTAACCAACACATTATCCATTCTGTGATGTTTTCTCCCCCAACGTGTTTTCCTTTCACAAAATAGATTCACTGTTGGTGAATGGTGATTAGTTAAACCACAAACAGCAAGATTCACTGTGTTCATTCATTTATGTTTGCCATTACGAAATGTGTAAAATCTGATTCGGTTTCAGCCGGACTGTCTTCTATGTCTAATGTCTTACTATAGTTCACACTACCATACACAGGTGCTTTATATTTCACTATATTATATTACATATTGTCCAATGCCACTGTAGGCGGCCTCATTTGAAATGAGGCTGTGCATGCATCAGATAATCTTTTTTGGCTCCCAGTGAATGGCAGCATGTAAACCCTTTCTTTCTGGTTCAGTCTCAGCAGTCTGAACAGATGATTCAACAAGTTCTCGTAGGTTTAAGGTGTTTATTTCTCAACGTATTATGGCTACTTAACAAACATATGAATGTCGATGGTGGTGACTGTGAAACACATCGCTGCTGAGATCATCAGCAAGCCAAAGGACGTCTCATGTTGTTTACAGCTCTTTTAAATTGTGATTTATTGTTTTGTTGAACAAATTGAAATTTAGTTGTTTTTTTGAAACTATGAAACTATGCATCATCTTGTTTTCTCACAAATTGCCATGAGTCCCTTTTTCTAAATTTATATGCAAAGGTGCATAAGAATCTTACGTAAAGGCTTCTATGTTTGCATACAGCTTTGTTCTTTTGTTCGCAGCTCCAGATAATACAGACTATGCCTCCCAGTGTTCAACATCAAAAAATGCATTTCTTTGTAGATGGACACAAACGTCACTGCATGCATGGGAGAAAGTTTATTGATTTAAAAAAAGTATTATTATTTTTTGATATATGCACATGCTGCATCACTGGCACAAAAACAGGACCAGTGATGCATGGTGGGAAAGTTGGAAATGCGGGAGGAAGTTGGCCTGCCTGGTGTGTAGCCAGTTTTGTAAAATATGTGGCAATAATGTTAAATTAAGTATGAACCACTAAGCATTTACTCTGTATGTTAATTCAATTTTTTCAATTCAATTTATTTGTATAGCCCAATATCACAACACAGTTGTCTCACAGTGCTTTACAGCTCATTGAATTGATAAACAAACAAGAAATGCTGTAAGTAAACAGTCTAATAAAGAGTCCAAGAGTCGATGAGGCCAATGGATCAGTCCGAGGCATCACCTGCCCTTTATGATCCTCCTTCTTCGGGAAGGAAAAACTCTTAAAACCCAGTGGGAAAAAAGAAACCTCCAGGAGAACCACAATGAAGGAGAGATCTACTCCCAAGGAC
>OMNN01101115.1:0-10368 GCA_900302755.1 Chromis chromis
CACATCTATTTGGTCATGCTGTCCTCTAAGAACTCAACAAGGCAGTTTCACAGGCAGTCTTTTGCTTTACAAGACATGTCTTCTATCCCATGTTACCAAAGGATATAACTTAAATATGATCCATACATGCCCTGTTGCTGGAAAGCACTCTGCTCATTTAGCAACAGGTTATGACATTCAAGGTCTTTAATGCGTTAGTTATTGACACATGATCACACTTTAACACTGTACTGATCAAGCTAATGACTTTATAGTTTCATTGAACTCTAGAGTCAACTGGTGCAAACTGTGTTTCCTGAACAATTGGACTCCAACTGTTCATGAGTGAGAAGACAGATGCAAAGTGCTACACCAAACTGTATTCACACTTTCATTGTTTTAAGGAAGCCCTCTTATTACACACATGACCTCTATTTAGTGATTTCTGGTTAATTTCAGCCTCTAAAAGCTAAAAATGGCTTCACGACCCACCAGTTGAGAACCACTGATCTAAAGTGATGCAGCCTGAACATTAGTGTCTAAAGTCAGACAGAGCTACTTTAGTTTCCTGCTTTTTAAACAATGAAGGGATCATTTAAGGCAGTAACTTGGATCTACAGGGTTAGGGATAATTGGCTAAGGGCTAATCCTAACCAATTATCAATATACCTTTTGATCATGTCCAGCACTTCTCAGATTATTGCTGTCATTGTTTGGCTCTTGTGTAGTTTGCTTACATGCTATTATGACACCAAGGTTTTCAGTTTTATTGCACGTAACGGCTCCAAATCTCAGCTGAATACTAATAATTGGTATCAGACATGTAAACAAACATGTCTGTCGTCCCCCAGAGGCGATATTACGCTTCTAAAAGCACATTCAACACATACAATGTAGAGATTTCAGCCCCTTTTAGGCACCTCATTGGTCCTCTGCACACATCTTTATGCAATTTAGCTTCATGGAACCGAGATGACAAAGGAGACGACACATAATGAGAGGAAAGACAAGAGGTCGGAGGAAGGAGAGAGAGTGAGGAAGGTGGTTTTGGAAAGACAAAGGAAGGAGGAGAAAAATAGGAAGGAGAGAAAATGAGACGGTGGAGAAGCAAAGTCAAGAAATCAAGAAATGACTTGTTAATAAAAGGAGAAAATTATGAGCAATACAATGAAAGGTAAAAGAGCCAAAGGGTCTAATTAAACTTTAATCATTTCCAAACGTAAGATAAATGTGATGTCTAGACTTTTCCATTTCGGAAGAAGCAGCTTTGTGGTTCATCTACAGACTCCAATCTGTTAGGAGTCGATATCTAAACTATCTGCCGAGGGATGGTGAAGAGAGGGAAATGTCAGGAGAGCTGAAATGTGAGAGGCAGTGGTTGAAGACATGGACGGCCCATGCAGTTTCCTCCAAGATCCAGCAGCTCTGAATGCAGCTGTGATTGAGAAAGAGATCGTCGGGCCGGCGAGACGTGACAATGATGCGGCCGATGTCGCCTCTGAGATTACCTCCAACAACCAAACCTCAGCACCAAAGAGCAAAAAGCATCTCTAGAAACTGAGCTATAAGTTGTTTCAGCATTTAAATGAATGAATATTTACATGTGGGCTGCTTGGGATGTGCCTTATGTTAATATTTCAATGCTGTTAAAAGGAAAATATGTCCAGTACACTTTTAAATGCATCCCTTTTTTTCAGCTTCAGTCCTCCATCTGTAGCTCAAGATCACAATCAAAAGAAACCCTTTAAGACCTGAGCTTCGAAATGTCCACCTGGTCTTTTTTTCTTATTTTGATTACAAAAAGAAAAGTTATTTACGATTTACTGCCTATTATAAGAGTTACTTAACTTTACGGTAATTTCATCCAGCGGATTCCTGGGGGGGCATGAATGACATTACCGTAATGACCATAATGACGATGTTGTTGCGCTTTACAGCCAATATAGTGTCATTACGGTAATTTCATCCAGCGGATTCATGAAATTACCGTAATGACACCATATCGGTTGTAAAGCGCAACGCCTCAGCTTTCAGAAACCGTTAATGTTTTTTCCGATAGCACAAACGGTGACATATTTACGGTATTCCAAAGTGCGCTAGCCCAAACGTGTCGCTGATGACGCACTAGGACTTAAAGGGTTAAAGCATAAGAATGTGCTCGACTTGTAAAATACGTTATCGGAGGCTCACATCTCATCAATCCAATATTTATCCAGTCAGTTGTGAGCAGCTCAGATCTAGTAGGAATCTCTCTCTATATGTTATATAGATATATATTTATATATATGAACAAAAGCACACAGAGCAAAATATCTGAAGCAGCAAAGGAAGCATCTGAGTGCCGAAGGAGCCGATAAAGCTGCTCCACTCCTCTTAATGTAGCTTCAGGGATCAGTTGTCTGAGGGCATCACTTTATCTCCCCTCTGTGTGTCGACCGACCATTCAGCCCTGAGCCGTCTGACCCAGACTGTTCATCACTGAGCTCTGATAATGTCAGATGAATCCCACGATTCAAAGTCCGTCTGCTTGAGCCCTCTGTCTTCTGCAGCAGATCCACATCCGTTACCACCCAGGACAACGCTGAGGTTTATGAACAGAAGCAGAACCAGGAGGCTGTGTGAGGTTTACTGCAGGGCTGGACCAGAATGTCCCAATATCTGAATATTCGTTTGTTGTGGTGGTATTCGAATAGTAATTTTGATATTCAGGACTCTAGAATCAGACTCTATGCTTACAAGTTGGCAAAGCACTGCTCCCCATTTTTGGCGATTGTGGCCAAAGAGCTCAATTTTAACTTGTCCACATCACCTGCTTCTAAAATGACTCCAGATGTTGCTTTGCTTTGCATCAATGCTCATCAATGCTAAAGTTTAGTCATCCTGCCACATCAGTACTTAGTAACCCCTGAGTTGCAGATATCGCAGGTCTAACGCTTTTTGAGTCTCTTTACCCTTGATTTAGTCATTTTCTCCCCTTATAGATGACTTTATATTTGTCTTGTGGGATTTTGAGGTAGAAGTCGCCTGTTTTTAGTTTCACTTCCTGCCTAATATTAGCATCCAGATGTTGCTGATGTTAATCCATGTGCTACTGGCCTTTACCCCAAACCAAAGCAGATTATTTCCACCTCACTGCTTAAAAGTTAGCAAGATGCTGCTCCACGTTTCTGGCGACTGTGGCCAAAGAGCTCAGTTTTAACTTTATCTGTCCACATCACCTGCTTCTGAAATGACTCTGACTTTTCCAGATGTTGCTTTGGAGACTTTGTGATGAGGTTGCATGTAAGGAAGATTAATGTGCATTAATGCTCATCAGTGCTAAAGGCTAGCCATCATGCTACATCAGTGACTTCAGGAGATATTTCCAGGTGTCTTGTGGGATTTTGAGGTCGAAGTCGCCTGTTTTTAGTTTCACTTCCTGCATGATATTAGCATCCAGATGTTGCTGATGTTAATCCATGTGCTACTGGCCTTTACCTCAAACCAAAGCAGATTATTTCCACCTCAATGCTTAAAAGTTATCAAGATGCTGCTCCACGTTTCTGGTGATTGTGGCCAAAGACTTCATCTGTCCACATCACCTGCTTCCAAAATGGCTTTTCCAGATGTTGCTTTGCAGACTTCTGTGATGAGGTTGCATGTCAGGTTTGTGCATCAATGCAACCTTCCCACCTCTCCTTTACAGTATTATAGAGGTGTTTTTTCAAAGCCGCCTGCCTTCCAGATCTCGTCTCGACTTCCCTTTAACTGCCATTTCATTATGACATTTCCTATAGTGGAAATTGCGAGCCAGAAACGCTTGGTGTCGTTTTTATAGCCCTCCTCTGCTTCGTAGGCATCAAGTAGCTTTCATTCTCAGTCAGTTGCTAAGAGGAGTCCGTGGTTATGAAGTGTTACCTCACGGTTTGATGATTCATCCAGCGCTGCAAATGCCATCAGCTAACAATTCTCTCACATGTCGCCTGTGCTGTTGCATTCCTGCCAGGTTTGGAGAAAGAAGACAAAAGTGGATTAACAGTTGGAGAAAAGGCTTAATTTGATAAAAGCGTGTTCCTGCGACGGCAGAGTCACCTGGGAACAGACGAGGAAGCAGCCAGAATAGATTTTTTTGGGGAGCAATTAGTGTGAGCAGAGGAAGATAGGGGGGGATATGATTCATCACTTACCACTTGCCAAGTGATGTACCTTAATTTGCATTTAAATCCGTCTACAAATGGAGAGAATCCTCTGCTTTTAGGGAGCATTTGTAAGGCGGCACAGAGGACGGCTGTCGGAGGTTGTGTTTGTTCGTCTGTTTATTAGTCGCTCTGTAACTTCTGTTACTCGGTTTATACGTTCACTGGTTTTATTATTGAGCTTATAGAGCGATCTGCCTGCTGATTAATGAGTTGAACTCCTGATATTGCTGCAGTTGCATCGTACGGCAATAATGCAGGTTCACCGGCATCATGGAGTAGATGGTGGGATTGATTATGATCTAATGGATGAGAGTAGCTCACAGCAGAGGATGCCAACTCTGTGGAGCGTTGTGGAGCGTTTGAGGTTGTTATTTAACCCTTAAGTTGGGCTAGCGCACTTTGGAGTACTGTAAATATGTCACGGTTTGCGCTATCGGAAAAAATCCATGGATTCCTGGGAGGGTACGAATGAAATTACCGTAATGACACTATATTGGCTGTAAAGCGCAACGTTGTTTCATTCATATACGGTATTTTCATTCGGATACTAACATTGTTGCACAGCCAGTATACTGTCATTACGGTAATTTCATTCGGATACGGATTAAATTACCGTAAGGACACTATATTGACTGTAAAGCGCAACATCATTCTAAACCATCATTACTCTGATAACAGGCAGTAAATCGTAAATAACTGCCAGATATTGAAAGTTTCTTCTGAATAAATGGGCTCCAGCACTCACAGGACATTTTCTGACCCTTTTGTAATCAAAATAAGAAAAAAAAAAAGACCAGGTGGACATTTTGAGGCTCAGGTCTTAAAGGGTTAAATGCATATCACAAATGTATACTTGCACTGTTTAAAAGAAGCCCAGAATACGACACAGCTGTTGCTCTCTGGTGTGTTTGCAGCAGCAGGAGAGAAAAGGACTGTAGTAGGAACCAGCGCTGACAGGTAAATTGTACCTTTATCATCACAACACTTTGCAAAAGACTGCTGAAATGCAATGAACAAGAAAAACGCTCCACTTACCTCCAAAAGGACTCTGGCATTTCCAGATGTTGTTATGCAGACGAGTGAAAAATCTCTTATTTACCTACATTTGCCATGAATCAACACCAGGGATCAACCAAGATGTTCTTTTTTCCAGGGCTGACACCAATACTAGTAATCGAGAAAGACAGATAACCAACATTTGGAACCATTAAATGATATATTTTACCAGCATCATTCATAACTAGGCTTCTTCATTGATTACATTTATTTCAAAATGAAATTCCGCTCCATTCAAAACGTCATTCATTAATTCTCTACTTCATAAATAAGGATTACTGTATCTGAATATGCACAATAGAAACAAGAGTGATGACACCAGAGCGTCACAACATTTATTTACATTAATGGTAATCGGTTAAGAAAAATAAAGATAACAATAATCAGAAAAATGCAGAATATTTACCCCGATAATCGGTTGATCCCTAATTCACACACATTTGGTGACTCAGATGTAGAACAATGTGTCGGTAGATGGTGTGTGTCAAAATAACAACCACATTAATGTGTTCTGCTCACCATAAGCCAGTGATAGCAGGCAGCTTAGTCAAACTTGTAGTCAAAAATCACTTCTGGAACATCTTCAAAAAGGTTTCTAGAAAGAATCTTCAAACAGAGTCCGATGCGAATCATGTTTATTCTATACAGAAGCTGCACGGAACAAACATGAGTGAAATCTTGAGATGTTAACCCTTTAAGACCTGAGCCCCAAAATGTCCAGCTGGTCTTTTTTTCTTATTTTGATTGCAAAAAGGGTCAGAAAATGTCCTGTGAGTGCTGGGGCCCATTTTTTCATTGCGCTTTACAGCCAATATGGTGTCATTACGGTAATTTCATCCAGTGGATTCCTGGGGGGGGCACGGATGAAATTACCGTAATGACACTATATTGGCTGTAAAGCGCAACGCCTCAGCTTTCAGAAACCATTGTTTTTTTTCCGATAGCACAAACCGTGACATATTTATGGTATTCCAAAGTGCGCTAGCCCAAACGTGTCGCCGATGACGCACCATGACTTAAAGGGTTAACTCCCGAATAAAGCATTACGTCTTCTTAAATATTTTGCAAACTTCCTCTCCTTTGTTTGTGAAACCACAACCCATCATTCTTACAAACCACCACATCACAACGTCTCAGGGATCATTTTGCATTATTCATGTCTGATCTAATCGTGTAAGACGTTGAACCGCCTCCATTTTCCTGAAAACCACTCCTTTCCTCGTTTTTGCTGACTAGACGGTTTCTCCCTCGTCCTCATGCCGGGCAGACCGAGCTCCACAAAAAGGCAGAACATGCTCAAAAATGCATCATGACCTCGATTTGAACTCATGCTTGTGTTTAATGGGAGATATTTCTGCCTCTGGCCTCGCCACAGTACAAAGGTTTGGATTGGAGTGTAGTTCACACAGAGTTAGTTTCCAATTCTATCCTTTATTTAGTGCTTTGTGGCCTGATTTAAACATCTTTATTTAGAACTGATTCAGATTCAGATTCAGATTCGCTTTATTACCTCCGACAAGCGCGAAGCGGAGGTTATGTTTTTACCAGCGTTTATCTGTCTGTCTGTCTGTCTGTCTGTTTGTTAGCAAGATAACTTGAAAAGTTATGAACGGATCTTGATGACATTTTCAGGAAATGTTGATAATGGGCCAAGGAACAGGTGATTACATTTTGAAGGAAGGTCCTCCAGTGTGGGCAGAGGGCACCCAGTGACCTTCTCAGCCATTTTGGTGACCCTAACACACTATTTTCCTAATTTTAGCATTTATTCAATTGAAAAAAATACCACAACAAATGCCGTGACTCAAGGTTTTACTAGCAAAACATTGACCATAGTGCATCTTGCTGCCTGGAACCAAGTAAACAACCAGCAAACATGGGTCATCCAAACAGAACACCTTCTTCCACTGCTCCATGGTCCAGTTCTGACCCTAACTTGCCCTTTGTTGGCGCTTTTATCGGTGGACAGCATAGACACTGGTATATGGCTACTCAGCAACACCTTTTGTAATGCATCATTCCAACATGCCCTACTGAGCCTTGGGCGTCCATGACCCCATCGCCTATTCACCAATTGTCTTTCCTTGGACCACTTTTGGTATTAACTAACCATTAGATGCTCTGACCCAACCTTCCAGCCGTCACAGTTTGGTGCTATTCAGATCCTTAGCTGCTCATTACCAATGCCGATGGAGTGGTCGCTGCTGTCTGTCTGTCTGTTAGCCTCATAGCATGATTGCCTAAGTCATATTTTAAGGTCTCCAGAAAAGCTATCTATGTATAGTGCCAAAAATGCAAAGAGATGACTTTGGCAGATAGAATTTGGCCAAATGGTGGTGTCCATTAGAGGAACACAGTCCTGGAACTCACTGCCAGCTCATGTTAGAAGCTGTCAAAACTACACCACCTTTAAAAAGACCCTTAAGCAGTGGTTAATAATAACTCAGACCTGCTCTCATGAGTAACCTTTTGTCATTTCTATGTGAATTGGCATTTATCCTGTGAGATCTTTGCATGTTTTTATCCATTTGTCAGTGTATTTGTGTATGCATAATGTATTGTCTTTATGTCTTAAACACCTGCCTTAGGACAACGGATTAAAATTAGCATCTATGCTAACTCCGGCATATTTACGTTGATGCTTCTGCTGACATGTCAATTAATATGCATTGTCCTAATCAAATAAATAAATAGTGAGTTTGGAATGTAACAAGCATTCTGATAGGCTGAGGACATAGGCAGTAATGTACGGTCAATCAGCAGTGTTATAAAAGTAGAGTTAGGCAGGTACCACAATTTGGCCAAAATATGACTTAGCAATTATGCTAGGAGGCTATGTGGGTGGCTATGTCCGCACCATTACTCAATAACAAATTGAGATAGGATAATCAAACTCTGCACAGATGTTCGTCTTGACCTACCCTGGTCACCCATTAATTTGGGGGTCAAAAGGTCAAAGGTCAAGGTCACAGGGCTACCTGCCATGTTTAGGAAGGCATCCGGCTTGGGTCTGTATCTCGCTTGAGTGCATTCTAGTTTGTCCTAGTTCCGGCACGTCAACTTCAAAAATTACCTCGCTCCCTAATCCATCCCATCTTTTGACGGATACGATGCAACAAGGTCATCAAGGTCATTCACTTGGCATCTCGGTGGTTTTAAAGTTGTGGATGAGGCTTTTAACTGCACAGACAATATTTTATTCTGGTCTTTTGCTAGCTTGATTGCCTTTTACGCAGCAGTCGTCAGCATGTATCACGGTTTATTGGACTTTATTTCCATGCAAAAGCCATAAAAAGCAGTTTAAATCATTTAAATACATCAGCTGAGACGCTTTTGTCGAACTCGCCGGTTGTTGTGCTTCTACCGTATTAATCCATCAAGCCAGAAAGTTTTCCCTCCTCCTGGTGATTCCTGTCACATGTGTTCACACAAGGAGAATCATTTTCAACGTATAGGGTTTATAATTGGGAAAGTTTCCCAGCAGTCGATAAGACCTCGGGGTTGTTTTCCCCCCTCTGCATGAAGAATGTGTTATTATGAAACAGCCGCATTGATTAGCGCTTGAATTAAACGCCGGTTGTTGTTTCGCTGCCCAGAAAGCGTCGTTGCCATGGCGCCTCATGTGTGATGCAGAGATTGATCACGAAAAATGAAGTGCTTGTAACTCTGGACAGGGCCCATCTACTCTCAGATAGGAGTATAATGAGGGAGAGGAGGGGAGCATGGAGGAGCAGAATAATGAGACGACAGGGAGAAAAACAAAACGCCGACTTGATGACGGCAGCGAGTGACTCAACATGTGGAGCTGATGTTGGTGCATGTTTACTTGTTTCTTCCTAATATTACCAAAGAAAACGGCAAAAAAAACCCTGGAAGCTGCTCTGGATTATCGATTTCCACGTCCCGAACCATTAGAATGATAACGACATCGATCGGACAATTAATACTGTATATCGGCATCCTCTAATCCGTTCCTCTGTAATTACTGATGTGGCTTTTGAATGAAGCTCGCCGGGTCATAAAACCTAATCAGCGTGTAATTAGAGTCGGAATCAAAGTTGGTTTCATTTGTCAGATACAAGAGGTGCAAATAATCTGACTTGATTTACTGCTGCTGACACACAGCAGAGCTTTAGCTGTCCTGTCACCACCAGAGGGTTTGTCAATAGACGTTTTTACATCCTTTAGTTACATTTTGGTATTTGAAAATGATTTTACCGTCTCTGCTGCCTCTCTTGTCAAAAAAACCCAAAAAAAACACAAGCCTGGAGTTCTGCATGAGTATCATTGGTCTTCATTCCTTACTTCTGGTGCTCATCAGTGTCGGGATCCAAATACTAGTTACTTGTAGGAACTGAGGCCCTCAGAGAAGGACTGAAATTAAAAAGCCTTTATTCCAGCAAGGCCAAACAAGTTAAAAACTATAGCCGACGCCTGTGGGCCTTCATCAGGGCTGATACAAGATGGCCGCCCATATGTATCCTCCTATATATAGGGAGAGGTCACATGACTGGGCGGAGCTTAAAGACAAAGATTGCAGAATTCAAAATTTAAACAGAGCAATACATAGGATATAAGCAAACCTTCATCAGTTCTGATATCTTATATCATCCCTGATGAAGGCCCACAGACCGCAACACATCGGCTATAGTTTTTAACCCTTTAAGACCTGAGCCTCAAAATGTCCTGGTGTTTTTTTCTTATTTTGATTACAAAAAGGTCAGAAAATGTCCTGTGAGTGCTGGTGCCCATTTTTTCAGAAGAAACTTTCAATATCTGGCAGTTATTTACGATTTACTGCCTATTATAAGAGTTATGGTAATTTTACGGTAATTTCATCCTGTGGATTCCTCGGGGGGCACGAATGAAATTACCGTATTGACTGTAATGGCAATGTCGTTGCGCTTTACAGCCAATATAGTGTCATTACGGTAATTTCATTCAGTGGATCCCTGGGGGGGCACGAATGAAATTACCGTAATGACACCATATTGGCTATAAAGCGCAATATCGTTGCGCTTTACAGCCAATATGGTGTCATTACGGTAATTTTACGGTAATTTCATCCAGCGGATTCCTGGGGGGGCACGAATGAAATTACCATAATGACCGTAATGGCAATGTCGTTGCACTTTACAGCCAATATAGTGTCATT
>OMNN01101116.1:0-14393 GCA_900302755.1 Chromis chromis
ATTTGGACCCTTTAGCCAAGTTCTGGTCATATTCTGTCCCATTCTGACAGATTCTGAGCACATGTTGGTTTATTTTTGTCACGTTTTAGCATAAATGTCTCCACTAAGCTGGCAGAGCCTCATCTAGAGGTTAATAGTGGACAACTACTGGTGTCACCACCACTAAATATCCTGCTATTGAAAGCAAACTGTGTCTGAAGAAACACGTCCTTTAAAATAAAAGACTTTATACCACTACTTTGTTTGGGGGGTCATGCTTCTGAGACCCTCTAAAAATGGCTTCGCGACCCACTTTTGGGTCCCGACCCACCAGTTGAGAACCAGTGTCCTAAAACATGCTGGGAGCTAGTGTAATAAGGCTAAACAGGAGTAATATGCTTTCTTAGTTCTACAGACAACCTGATTTCCTTAGGCAAAAGACTGAGGATCTTAAAGTGCGTACTGGAGATATAACACAGATAGAAGGTCTTTAAAAGTCATCCATAAAGTCTTAAAATGGATCCTAAACCATGCTGGGAGCCCGTGTAATAAGGCCAAAACAGGAGTGGTATACTTTCTTAGTTCTCCATCAACCTCCACATTCCTACAAATTTGTAGACGTCTCCAGGAAACATTCGTTCCTCCTGAACAGGGCTTGTGTTTGCCGTTTTTGATTCACGCTCAGGAAATACCGTCTGCCTAAAACCTCCGTCCTCTTTGCCCAGGTGATGATGGCGCTGTCGAGCCACCTGAGCTCGGTGGAGTCGGAGAAGCAGAAGCTCCGGGCTCAGGTCCGCCGGCTCTGCCAGGAGAACCAGTGGCTGAGGGACGAGCTGGCCGGGACCCAGCAGAAGCTGCAGAAGAGCGAGCAGAGTGTGGCCCAGCTGGAGGAGGAGAAGAAGCACCTGGAGTTCATGAACCAGCTGAAGAAGTACGACGAGGACCTGTCGCCCTCTGTGAGTTGGTCTACAGAACATACAGTCTTATCCTCATGTAGTCTGACCGTCTCATGACTCAAGTAAGAGTCCAAAACTACAAGTAACAGGGTAGAGTCGGTACCGGCGACGCTACTGATCGAAGTCATCAGATTAGTATTGAAGAGCACAACATTTAGTGAACAATTTACTGTTATTGTACAGCTTTTCCCTGTTTACAGATAATAACTTGCAAAATCACAGGAAAAAACTATTAATTTACATGTTAACTAAAAAAAAAACTGTAATTAACTGTAAACTAGAAAAGCACTAGGAGAGCACAGACCTCCGCCAAGCAGCTGTTACCTTCTCAGCTCCGCTCTCAGCTAAAATAATTGACAGTTTAATTGACAAACTGTTGATGAAGCCCTAATCAGGAATAGGACTATGACTAATGGATATTTTAACTGCCATTTATTCTGCTAATTAGTTTCTAAAAAAAAAATTATGTCTACAAAATTTCAGAAAAAAGTTCCCATTTTTTATTTCTGAGAACCTAAAATAGCGTAAAAAGGTTGTTTTGTTTCATTTTCTGACATTTTATAGACCAAAAATAAAAATAATAATCGAATAATGGTGAAAATAATCAGCAGATTAATTGACAAAAAAACAAATAGTTAGTGTAAGCCCTAATCAAGAAAAAGAATATGACTAAAGGTTTTTTAACTGCCATTTATTTTTGCTAATTATTTCCGAAAAATCTAATTTTGTCTACACAATTTCAGAAAACAGTTTCCATTTTTAGTTCTGAGAACCTGGAGTAACATAAAAAGTTAGTTTTGTTCATTTTATGACACATTAAAGACCAAAAATATCAACTAGAAAAGCACTCGGAGAGCTCAGACCTCCTCCAAGCAGCTGCTACCTCCTCAGCTCCGTGGCGTATACCTCAGTAAACTACTGTGTTAGCTGGTTCTGTGCTGGTAACAAGATGTCTGGGCCACTTTCAAAACAGGCAGATGTTAAAATTACACTATTTTTAAGTATTTAAATCAGCAAAAATGATCAGAACTGTACAGATGTAACAGTAAATATTTTTTTAGCTGCTGTTTTACTGGTTTTCCCTGTTTTGGTCAGATGATATCTCGTGCAGTCACAGAAAAGAAGTATTAATTTACTTATTGACTGTCAAAAAAACTAAACTAACAAGCCAAAACTGTTTTTCTTTTACATTTGGCGGAAAAAAACCAACTAAACCTTCCATAATGTCCACATTTGTCCTTTTGTGACGTGTGACTGTAAAAGCACAGATTTATTTGTTAAATCCACTGAAAATGTCATTATTTTACAGTATTTGCTCTTACTTTCACAATTTCTGAGCGTTGCAGTATTCCACCAATGTTTTAATGTGTTTTTCCTCACACCTTAAATTTTTATAATTTTAAAAATAAACAGTGTAACAAGGGCAAATTGAGCTGTACTGAGCACAGAAGTGGTTTTATATCTGTGTTTAGCCCCTAGAGTTTGAAAGATGCACTTTTTTGTACAAATTTTCATCCGTTCTTCTCAGTTTCTCTCTCAGTGTTAATTGTACAGCACATTTCAAACGACACAGCATGACTTGACCTTTCCAAACAATGCTAGTTGCTTATCTGTGTGATGAATTGTCAGCAAGAACAAATAAATCAGAACCGACATCACGTTTAATCATCGTTGCAGCCTGCGTACAGCTCTCCATCCATCTCCACCCTCATGACTCTGCTGAACCCACTGCATGGTTATATTAACATCTAGTTATGTTAATATGTATGCAATGATGGCATTTGTTTGTTCATAAATCCCATGAATTACAATTGCATGGAATGATACGTAAACATTCCTGGTTGTCCTCTTTGAAGGGGAAAGCTGCTCCACCTAACTGGTTCATCTCTGTAGCTCTTGTTTCTCCTCTCTGGCCAGTAAAGCTCCACCATGATAACCTCCAGGTCACCAATGCTCTACCTCTGACTCTTACTCTCTGCTGCAGCTTCTCTCCCACTGATTGCTACAAGTTTTGGCCTTTTTAGTGATTTTTTCTTCTTATCAGCAGCAGAGATGAGCGAAAGCTATCGATACAAACGATCCCAAGTATTTGAAGCACTTTAAGATATGCGTGACTGGACCCAGGCTGCATCAGCAGATCAGTTGTTCAGATTCAGTTACTTCCTCTTTAATCTCCCCTCTCCTCTTGCTTTCTGTCCTCTGTCCTCCCTTTAGGAGGAGAAAGACTCTGACTCCAGTAAAGAGACTCTGGACGACCTGTTCCCAGATGACCAGGATGACCAGGCTCCAGGCAGTAAGTGTTCCACCTTCTTTATCTTCCTTCTGCTCTGAGGGATCCTCAACCACTTCCAGATATGAAATGTAGTTCCTGACCTTGAGATGCAGCAGATCTCATTTACGACCTAGAGCTAGTTCGAAGCCAGAGCCTGACTTAGCTCCAGGTCTTTGTGTTTCCACCAAGAAGCACCAGGAGCTAGTTCGGAGCTAATGCTAGTTCTGGTGCTTAGTTGGTTCTAATCTGGTTCCTCCTAAGAACCGGTTTGCGTTTCCACTGGCCAGGAGCCAAGTTGGAGCCACGCCATTGGGTCACCATAAAACGTAGCAGTTAAACAAGCAATAAGTTCATGATAATATCTCTTTTTATAAGGTCCGCGGAGGTCCGCAAGGCAGAGGTCGCCTGTTGCCCACTTCCGCGTATCTGAGACATAATTGTACCAGATTTCAGCTCCAACAGTTGTGCAAAACTTCCATGTGTCCCGGGATTCATTCCAATACATCTGATCGGACCAGAGACGTCCTGGAGGAGAAGGACACTAATGACCTCTTGTGTGTCCCTTTCCATCGTTGATCGTTGGTCACGATAGCCCCGCCCCCAGACCCTGATAACCCCGCCCCCAGACCCTGACGTACTCGGTGCTTAGCTCTGGCCCAGCAAAGAGTTGGTTCTTGCTAAGCTCCAGTTTTTAGAACCTGGAGTCGGTGCTTAGGTGGTGGAAACACAAAGACCTGGTGCTAAGTCAGGCTCTGGCTCCGAACTAGACCTGGAACCAGCTCGGTGGAAAAGGGGTATGAGTGACACGGCGCTACCAACATCAGGACCTGTGTTACTGATGTTTTTGTGAGCAAACTGGATGATCCGACCTTCATGTGGAGGATCATCACTGGTAATAAAAGATGCAGCTACCACCAACAGAAGTTTCCAGCAGCATGTTTGTTGTTTTCTTCAACATTCACGTGGCTGTGCATCTTGAATTAATCCCCCAGGCTTGGATCATGAAGGCAGAGTTCTACTGTGACATCCTGAGGTGTCTGAGGGGAAACATGATGACCTGAACTGTCTTATGACGGCATGTGGTTTGCTCCAACTGGTGCTCAGCCACAGCAATGTTGTTTTTTTCCCCCACAACTGTCGCTCTCCTCCGGCCCTACTCCCTAGATTTGGGCTCGCTGTGACTTCTTCCTCTTCCCCAAAGTGAAATTCAAGTTGAAGTTTCACCGTTTTGACAGTTTAGGAGATTCATTGCAAATGGAACTTGACATGTTTACATAACAGGACTTCCAGGGAGCGTTACAAGTGTTGCAGGAGCTCTGGGAGCAGAGCGACGCTGCACGAGGAGAATACTGTGGCAGGAATGACGATCTAATTTAAATCAGGTCCAGTTTCTGATTGTTATAGGCACAGTCTTAGAACTTTATGATCACAACTTTGACTTTCTGGTCACTTTGGAGATAACAACTTGGCTATTTTACACAAAATATAAACTAACACTGGGATTTCCACATGTATAGAAGCCCCATACAATCCCATAAGTCCCATACTGTGAGAGAAAGAATGAAAGGACTTATTGGACTGACTGTGCTGAAATGGAGACACTCGTCATGATGGCGCCACCAAAATCAATCGTCCGTCCTTCTGACCTCGGTTATGTATGTAAAGTAAAACACCCTCAGATTCATCAGAGTGTTAATAAAAATAAAAACATGCTGTGTTATAGTGACAGTATGTATTTAGGGGGAGAGGATTTGGGAACCACCTCTTGCCAGAGTTGCCCCGTACGAGATTAAATTCTTAAGAAAGAAAGAAAATAGAAGGACAGGTACCATGGAGTCCTGCAGCAGGTCTTCCAGTTTGCTCAGTCTGCTGTTCTTGTCGCAGGTGTACTGCCTCTTGATGGTTTCCTGGAGCTGGCGGAGATACGACTCGCAGTCCCGAGCGTCACTCATGAACTGAAGAAAGACAGATGTAAATGCGTAGACGACAGAGAACATACTGATGTTATGTCTGAACCATCTGAAGAACAATCTGGGTGTCAAACTGGTGTGTGATTACAATAAAAACGGTACAAACTTTAAGAGGAATTTCAGTGTTACCTGGAAGTACGCAGTGTTGTCTTTGAGATGTTGCTCCACGCAGACACAGAGCTGATCCACCCACTGCCACTGAGTCTGCAGAGCTGCACTGTAAGCCTGAAATATATACATAGATACAGACAGACGCTTTGAGACACCTGCATGAGCTGCATTCAGATATGAGATACGTAACACGGCTGGCATCAACGATTTGTTTTAATACTTTTACATTAATGAGCCTCACAGCTTCATTCAGACTAACCAATGAGACTGGACAGGATATCAAGGAGCTACGACTAAACAAAAGCCTAATTTAACAGAAATGTTGACAATATTATCATCGTTTTTAGCGAATTTGAAGCAAACCTGCTTTGGAGTGAATAAACTGGGCTGCGTAGTAAATAATAATAATAATATTCTACCCTGTATTTATCCCCTGGTTTGTTCCTACCAGTTTACCGGAGACAGAACCTGTTTAAAGGTCAACTGAGTGTGAACATTCACCTCCACGGTCTGTTTGGCTGGATGGTTCTCCTGACACAGCCGACTCGCCGTTTCCTGCAGAGATCGCATCACATCTCGTTTCTCATCCAGCTCTAACCTCATTTCCTATAAACACAACAGAGAGAAGAGGAGGACGGTTAAAAGAACAAGTAGCCAGAGCACATCTTTACAGTTTTACATGCTGTAGTGACATTTTTATCACAATCAGACATAACTATATACAGAAAGAGAGACAACATGTACATCAAAGTAAACTATAGAGACAGATATACACTATATACATCAATGGTGCAATCAAAGTTCAAAGTCTAACATCACACTTCAATAGCACCAGTGGAGCTGTGATAGGACTAATACTGTCCATGATAACACACAGAGGAACGGGTTGTTGTGGGTCCATATACCGTAATTTCCAGACTATAAGCCGCTACTTTTTCCACATGCTTTGAACCCTGCGGCTTAAACAACGATGCAGCTAATTTATGTCTTTTTACAGACGCACTCGCACTAAATTCTTCACATCAGTCATTTGGTGCTTCATGCTTCACCCTCATCATGGAAAACACACCAAGAAATGCAGCTTATGATGCAGCTTTAAAGTTAACAGCGATCGACCTGGCTGTCGAAGAAGGAAACAGAGCGGGGTTATAATCAGGGTCGTCTATTAGGGCCAAGGACGTGTTTCTTATGACACAGTTTGCTTTCAATAGCAGGATATTTAGTGGTGGTGACACCAGTAGTTGTCCACTATTAACCTCTAGATGAGGCTCTGCCAGCTTAGTGGAGACATTTATGCTAAAACGTGCCAAAAATAAACCAACATGTGCTCAGAATCTGTCAGAATGGGACAGAATATGACCAGAACTTGGCTAAAGGGTCCAAATATACTAAAATGAGCAAAAAATAAGCCACAATCTTCCCAAAATGTTTCACAATGTGTTGAGATACACCCAGATAAACCTTAGTTTGTTAACAGGAACAGCAAACTTCAAAAATTTGGGTTGCAACCGTTATTAATAGAGACATAGTGGGTCCTGAGGCTGGACCAGTTGAGAACCACTGTTGTAGATTATAATGTTTTTGTTGTGGAGCTTTATACTGGATTTCTGCAACACATTAGTGGAAGGAAGCAGCGCTCTGGGACACGTTGGATGATGATATGAAAGTGGAACTCCTCTGGTTTTATATGCAAAAAGAATTATTGCTCTGTCTTATTTGGTTGCAATTAACCGGCATTGAAAAATAGATACGCAAATTAGATAGCAGGCGCTACCGTAGGTCTTAAACACACTGACATCTGTGAATCTGACTTTAGAACGTCTTATTTCAGTGTTTTTAAAGTAACGTCTGGTCACATAAATGTCTGAGTGACTGAGTGGAGACTAGAAGCTTCTCGTAGTCTGAGTGTGAGGAGTTTAGGGAACATCTGTAAAGTCTTGGGAGCAAGATAATTTCTATTTTTGCGTAAAGAAGATGCACTAAAGAACTGAGAATTGTTAAACAGATTGTGACCAGAACGCCCCGCCCAACTGACAAGGCAGGAAACTAAAAAGAACATACGTAGTGAAGTAAGACTACAGCATAAAATCCTCCTCAGGATATGGTTTTAGTGACGTTTAAACAACCTTTCCCAGCCAAAACCGCTGCAGCCAGACAGACAGACAGACAGACGTAGCCGTGTGTTATCCAATTGGTAGGAAATGACCAGTTTCAGTTTGCAGCCAAAGGAAAGCCTGTCATTTGCAGCAATGACCCTTTTCTCTCTCTCACAGACAAACAGCCAGCCTGTCGGTCTCATGCTCTGCAACAGACGTCGGTAGTTTGCGGCGTGAGAAAAAAACAATAAGCAAAGCAGGAAGAAGAAGAAGGAAAAGAAAGGCAGGACAGGAGAAGGATGGAGGGACGGTCTGCGCTGGGTTGATTAGGCCACAGGAACAAAGACGTGTAGAGCCTTTACACAGCTGATAACAACACACACATTCATGACTACAAACATGGTGACAACAAAGCCGCACTCAAACAAATCGAGAGCTGTGAAAGCCTCAAACGCTGTAGACCAATGGTTTGGAAAATGGGGCAAAAGAAAGACATTCCTCAACTCCTGGGAAGAAAATCTATTGAAGGAAACTGTCAGTGGCAACATCTGGAGTCCAACAGTGGAGCTATGTTAGGGAGCTACCAGCAGAATCAGGACAGGAGAGCAGGAACACTGCAGTTAGGATGCAACTAGTCTACTGTTAGTTTCATTGCTGAATAATCAAGCAATTATTTTTAGTGTATTAACTCTTGGAAACATCAAAACCCACCGGTGGGTCTGACAGGCAAAAACAGAGAACTGTCGGCTCTCTGATGCTCTTTGAATGAGTCCTACGTGACATGAAGTCCAGTTGGGACAATGAACCAAACCCAACCATAAAATCAAGCATCAGATTCTTTAAAACAGTGGTTCTCAACTGGTGGGTCGGGACCCAAAAGTGGGTCTCGAAGCCATTTTTAGAGGGTCGCAGAAAATAAAAAGTAGTGGTATAAAGTCTTTTATTTTAAAGGACGTGTTTCTTCTGACACAGTTTGCTTTCAACAGCAGGATATTTAGTGGTGGTGACACCAGTAGTTGTCCACTATTAACCTCTAGATGTGGCTCTGCCAGCTTAGGTTCTCAAATTCTTTTATTCCAGCTGCCACAAGGCTCCTAAACTTAGGAGAAAGCAGCATTTGAGGTCTGTTTTTATTTGATTTTACTTGTGTCTCAATATTTTAGTACTGCTGAACATTCCCTGTACTTTGGTAAAGCACCTTGTCCCGCTGCTTCCTACCTCATTATAGAGGCTGTAAATCCCTCTGTTGTTGTCGTGTACCTGCTATTGGCCCTGACAGATAGCTGTGATTATTTGTGTTGTTGTATGACTGTGTTTGCTGTACTCTTTATCCTTCACAGCGGCGGCTGCAAACCTAATTGCCCTTCTGGGATAAATAAAGTTTTCTGAATCTGAATCTGAATCTTATTGGAGAAATTTTTGCTAAAATGTGCCAGAATATGCCCAAAACTTGTTCAAAGTGTCCAAATATACCAAAATGAGCAAAAAATAAGCCAAAATCTTCCCAAGCTGTATCAAAATGTGTTGAGATACACCCAGATAAACCTTAGTTTGTTAACAGGAACAGCAAACTTAAAAAATTTGGGTCGCGACCGTTATTAATAGAGACATAGTGGGTCCTGAGGATGGACCAGTTGAGAACCACTGCTTTAAAACAACAAAACATTCTGCTGTTGTTCTGTTCCCATAGAGGTGCAGGACTTTATACTGCAGTAAAAATGTGACAGGATGGTTAAAACATCCCGAAGCTGCTTGGAGTTCAGAGGATTAAATGACAGATAACTGTGAACAATTTCTCAGGATGACAGTAATGTTGTCTGACAGAACCCAAAGATTTATTTTGCACCATTTTTTGTAAGATTGAACCAACAATAGTTTGACATCTTGCTGAGAAATGATCGTCTAAATGCGGATTATGATTCTACTAATGTTTCTAATCAGGGTCCCAACCCAATCCGTTAGCAAATGGTGCAAGTTTGAAGATCAGTACCTGGATTAGTCAGCTAACGGTTGTGACATTGAGCTAGACCAGGGGTCTCAAACTGCATTCCTCGAGGGCCACAATCCAGCATGTTATAGATGCTTCCCTCTTCGAACACACCTGATTCAAATGATCAGGATCGTTATCAGGCTTCTGCAGAGCTTGATGATGAGCTGATCATTTGAATCAGGTGTGTTGGAAGAGGGAAACATCTATAACATGCTGGATTGTGGCCCTCGAGGAATGCAGTTTTAGACCCCTGAGCTAGACAGTTGGCTAAAGGATGCTATGTCTGTGTATCAGGACACAAACCTGTGGCAGGTATCTTACAGTGGCCTGTTGGTGCATTCCCAGCGGACTCTCCATCGTGGAGTCCAGCCTCTCCGACGAGCTGCTGGTCAGGCCTCCCCAGTCCGTCTGACTCGGGGTGGTGCCTGCCGTTTCTGGAGACGTTAGCGGCAGGTCGCTGGCGTATCCCGACTCCAGCAGAGACGACCTCTCCTGCGAACAAGCCGGAGAATCCAACCTGAATCCCCTGACGGCCGCGGTGTCCTGAATCCGTAGCTGGTGGGAGGACGGGGGGAAATCCGCTGCAGATATTCTGGATTTACTTCTGTCCTCCTCAGACAGCTGGATTTTGAGAATATTTCCTGTGACTGGAGACGCAGCCGGCAGCTCTTTGCGTACCTCCACCCCGCCGTCGCTTTCACCCCTCCACACCGGAGAGCCATAGTCGCTGGGGTACACCGTCCTCACCACGCAGAGCTTCCCGTCCACCTCGCGGATATGAACCACCCCTTTGCGTTCCCTCTCTGAAGGCGTTTGCTCCACCAGTGTCGTCCCCTCCGGTGCTGCTTTTTCTGCCTCTCTGTGCTGCTTCTCCTCCTTCTCTGCTCTGGCTCTTTTCTCCTTCTTCTGTCGGAGGACCCAGGGTTTCTCCAGGACGCCTTGGACTTTCTCCCGGACCCGACAGACCCTCCCTCCGCCCGGCGTGGTGCTGCCCAGGGCCGGGGCCGTGTTGACCGGGGTGGTGGTGGTGGTTTGGCTCGGGATGCTGGAGACGTCGATGATCGCGCTGACTGTGTCCTCCTCCCCCGGAAGGCAGAAGACTCCCCTCCAGGCCGGGCTGGGTTTAGGGGACGATTCAAGTATTCTGCTGCCCAAAAGCCCCCCTACAGTGGCGCTAACAGACCCAGGGGAGAGAGTATTGCTTTGTGGATTCGTTTTGGAATGAGTTAACTGGGAATCAGGCACTGGTTTGAGACTTCGAGCTCCAAAATCTGTTTCTAGAATGGAAGCTTTATCCTCCTCCTCGTCCTCGTCTTCCTCCGGCTCCTGGCTTCTCCGTCGCTCGTAGTCCTCAGCTTCTGCGTCTCCTTTCCTGCTCTTCTTGCCTTTGTGCTTACGTCTGAAACGTAGACGCTTCTTTGGTGAAAGTGGAGGCGCTCCGGTTAGCTCCCCTTCCCGAGGAGGCCTGACGCAACCCATGGAGTTCCCCATGATGCTAACAGAGAACGGTGTATAAAAAGAAACTACAGCAAACCAGGCAGGTAATTCACAAGAGAGGCTGATTGGACATTTATTCCAAAAACCCGAGACACACCGGCGAGGAAATGTTCAGACGACTGGCGAGTGACTGACGGCTCCCTCGTTAATCCGACACCTGTGAGCGATGTGAAGTTAGGAGGAGCTTCGTTTTCTGTGGCGGCATCTTGAATAAAAACACGGAAGCTGCCAGAGAAGCGAGTGAAAGTCAGTCTTTTCCTCAGGCAGTTATCAGTGCATCTGCAGGCCGACGTGCCTCAGCTCTGCCCTTCCTATTCCCTTCACCCGACCCGACTCGGGCAGTGCGGCGGCCGACCCTCTAGTCTCCGAGGACCCCGCTGTGTAATAGTGTCTGGAGACAGCTGGCTGCTTTACTTTGACGGGTTTCCTCAATCCTAGAAGAGTTGTGGTTCGCAGTCAAGGACACGAGGACGTGGGGGTGTCAACGGAGCCACGAGAGGGAGGAAAATAAAGCGTCAGGTGTCTGATTTATCACCGGGCTTCTGGCAGGTGAGCTGTTACCTGGTGTAAGGCAGGATGATGGGTGTGGGTAAAGAGAAAAGATGTAGTCTGTATTCAGCCCATTAGTGATACTCCAGCTGCTCCACACACACTGCAGGATATCTGGTCTCATCTCACTCCTCGATCCGATATTATAATCCCCCTCGGATGTCAGAGACGCCCGAAGAAGTGAGAAAAACAACACCTTGGATTATATCTTCCATCGTCCCCGAACCACAAACAAAAACAGGTTGCTGTCAGATCCAGGAGCTCTATCTTACTCTCACACCCGGCTCATGAATTAATGATGCCTCTCCCCTCCTGCTGTGGTAATGTTATTGCAGTGCAAGGAGAAGTAACTCTATCCGCTATCCGTCCCCTCGTGGAAGTAGTATTAACGGGCGATGCTGTCGATACCCCCTCGTAGTAATCTCGGTGTCCCGTTCTGTCCAGATTGGTTGTGGGTGACAGAGTGTGCAGTCGGCCAATGCTGCTACGGATTGCAGAGAATTTTTTTTAGCCAATACTCCGACAGCTTGTTAAATCCTCAATCGGAGCATCGGCTTCCCGCCCCGACGCTTCTGCCCGTCGTCCTCCCGCGACTCGTCCCGCTCACCGAGCCGGCGACGTGTCAATCCGTCCGCCATGTGCCTCGTTTACACCTCGATTTGGAATCCGAAATCGCTGGTTTCTCCCATTGAGAAGACTGGCAAGGGGGGGAGTTGACGGTCTTTCAGGGGGGATTATCCAGGCTACCTGTGGAATCAAATCCCGCAGTTTGTCTTGGTAGAGTCTGAATCGCAGACAGACTCCACCTTTAGCTCCCCAGACAGCTTAAGCATCACATGCCAGTCCCCACCTCGATGTCAGGGCCCCCCAAACCCCCCGAGGACCTTAAGTTGGCTGTGGAATTGTGCTCCGGTGCTGCTGTCCAATCATAAACCTCCTGTGTCTTCTTGTCAGTCTGCCAGTTACTCAGGCGAGCTTCCCCTCCATCAGGTGGTGCAGTGCGACGATGCAACAGCCTGACAAAAATCCACAGTTTGCAGGAGGTAGTGGTGAGGGTGGGGGGGTATTTAGACCAGGTCGAGGATTAAAAAAACTCTCCTCTCTGGTGCCTTTTCCCGTCTCTTAATAGCTCCTCACGTCCACTAGATCTAATTAGGAATAGGCATCTGGGGTAGGAGCTGGACTAAAGATCCAGACCTACTTCAGAGTACAGATGTGGAACAGAGCCAAAGGGATTCTGGGTTCCGGTGAAGGGCAGCCCCGAACATCACATCAAGTCCCCTTTAAAAACCCAAAAGACGTTAGCAGCAGCAAGCAGGAACACAGGGCGTCTCCTTTCAAAACTCCCTCGGACGGGCATGGCTGGATTGATCCGATTGATACGCTGGGAGTGTTTGTGTTCCCCCCCACCACCACCTCCTCGGTCAGCTGTCTGCATACGTGTCCACAAGTCCAAGGCCTGCTGACGAAGGGAAGCCTGGAGCTCCGGTGGCGGCAGGCAAGCCTCTGGATCCGACCGTCTCGGCTGCCTCTCTGCTTTTCTATCCGTCGCTCGCAGACGCCGGCAGAGAAAAGCTTTTATCTCCCGGCTGCTGCAGATTCACACTCTCTTCTGCTCGAGCTCTCGCAAACCCTCCCCTCCCTCCTCGACTCTCCTCCTCCTCCTCCTCCTGCTGCTATTCGCTTCCTAGTTACTCCCTCTCTCTCTCTCTCTTTTCTCGCTCAGCTCTCTCTCTTGGCTGTTAGTGAGCAGCGTCGTTCACTTGACCCAAAAGCTTCCCTGAATGACAGCCTGCAACAAGGAAACACAGCCGGCAGGAGGGAGGAAGCAAAAGCAAAAAATATGAGGAATGAGTTCAATCTATTCTCTTCACCTGTCCGCGAAGTTATGAATGGGTTCTGCAGCAGGGTGCACCGAGGAGAAGGAGGGAGCGAGGAAAGAGGTTTAAGGGAATTAAAGAGGAAGTTGAAAGAGAAAACAGGAGGGGCGAGGAAGGAGCTAAGGCTTAGGAGGAGAATAGGAGGGACATCAAAGCAGTTCAAGTTGGGAGAAATAACTCGGATAGCATTCACACCGAGGTAGCTAAGTCCGACAAACGACCGGCTGCAGACAATCAGTGGTAATATGCAGGATTTTGCATGATTGTGACGAAGCAGGAGGATTTAAAAAGGCGTTTAATCCTGCAGATTTGCTAAAAATAACCCTCAAACTGATTTTTTAATCATCTTTAAACATTTACACTCTAAAAAAAAAAGATGTTTGGGCTCAACAACAACAACAAAAAAAGACACGCAACAGTTAGCATCAGAGCTAACTAACTAATGACGTTATGTTCAACCAACAAAATACACGGAGTTAAGGGAAGTAACTTTTTAATTATCAGGTTTTGACTCTGTGAGATTGTTCAGTCATGTTAAGACAGAGGAGGGGACTTGAAATGTTGCCCTCAAGGTAAAGAAAAATTAAGTTATCTACCTGGAGCATCTCCTAAACGGGCCTGTGTCAGTGCTGGTTGAATTAGCGGTTAGCATTTAGCTAAATGGTAGCATCGGCATTGGTTAGTGACCAGTGCCGATGCTACCATTTAGCTAAATGCTAATGCTAAATCCGCAAATCCGGCTGTATAGTCTCCTTGTGTGTGGTGAGTTTGTTAGTAGTATTGGAGTATTTTAGCAGTTAGCGGTTAGCATTATCATCTAGCATTTACACTAGGTAAATGGTAGCATCGGCACTGGTCACTACCTGGAGCATCTGCTAAACAGGCCTGGGTCAGTTGAACGTGGCAGTGCTGGTTGGATTAGCAGTTAGCATTAGCAGCTAGCTAAATGGTAGCATCGGCACTGGTCGCTACCTGGAGCATCTCCTAAAAGGGCCTGGGTCAGTTGAACGTGGCAGTGCTGTTTGAATTAGCAGTTAGCATTAGCAGTTAGCTAAATGGTAGCATCAGCACTGGTCGCTACCTGGAGCATCTC
>OMNN01101118.1:0-17991 GCA_900302755.1 Chromis chromis
TCTTACCCTGTTTGCAGCTATAGCTCTCAAAAATGGAAAATTTCTCATAATTAATTCAAAATGGCGGCTTCCTGGTGCATTTTGGGTAAAGGGTTGATTAGGCAATTTTGTTTGTCTTGTTATACATATGTGTACTAAATTTCATAGCTGTACGTGAAACTATTTCTATTAACTCCACTAAACGCAAAATTTCAAGGTGGCGCTGTTGAGTCATTTTGACAGTCACATGTGCAATTCCCCCAAAATATAAAATTTTTCGCCAGGTCTGATGCCTGTGAAAATTTTCACCATTTTCCATCCACGTTTAGGCCCTTAAAAATGCGTTTACTTATTTGGGAGAAGAATAATAATAAAAACGACTTGCATTACAAGAGGGACCTCGCACCGTTGGTGCTCGGGCCCTAATTAGAACAGAACATGGGGTGTTATATAAAATTACAAAAAAAACAACAACAACAGAAAAACAGGCTAGATGTTTAATAGGTTTCTTTTTCTTTTTTTTTTAAACATAGGTCGAGCATCTCGGGGAAATATACATTTTCCATTTCTTCCAAATATCCTCAAATTTACAGTCCTGGAGCCTCAAAGAGAAAGTAATTCTCTCCATTACATATATTTCATATATAATGTCATACCACTCCTTAATAGATGGGGTATTTGGTTTAAGCCATTTCTTTGTGACTGCTTTCCTAGCTGCTGCACTCAGTATTCTAAAACAGTTTCTTAGTTGTAATGTTTGTGCTCGTTGAAGATAGGAGTCCCAAAAAAAGTTTGTCCCAGTTGAAAGTTATTTTTGTCCCAAATATGATTTTCTAATTCGAAATGAACCTTGCGCCAAAAAGAGTGTACCTTTTGGACAATCCCAAAACACGTGATAGTGATTAGCATCCTGAGAGCCACAATTCCTCCAGCAGCTGGAGGGTCCTGAATAATGAGATGATTGAGCAGGGGTAATAAAATATCTACAAAGAGTCTTCCAGCCAAATGTTCTCCAGAGAAGTGAGCTTGAGATTCTCCATGATTTGTTCCTTTTCATTAGGATGATCTGTGTGTCTATATTACGAGCAGTGTTGTGTTTTACAGTCATTTCTGACTCCTCACTGCTTCCGTTTTGCCGCTGCATACCGCGGAAACGTAGCAGCCATGTTGGTCTTTCCTCTGTGTTAGTCACAGGTTGAGAATTTACTCATGGTGGTGGGTGGCGGTGTAACCGACGTGCATTGCAGAGACTCATGCAGTTAAGAAGCAGACGGTGTAACCCAGGTTGTTTTCTAAAGCTCCAATTTCTAGATGTTGTCTAAATGCCTCACATGCAGACTATCGATGCCTGACGTGCCTCAGTAGATGCTGCTAGTCAGCTGTGCACAGAGAAGCCTCTAGTCTCCTCTCAGTTACTGCAGCTCAGACAGCCGTGTGATCAAAAACCTGTTTTAAAAGAGTGAAATAAGATGTTCTAATGCTAGATTTACCTGAAACCAAGTGATTTTGTCTGCATGTTTGGCTGCACAGACACACACAGTGCTGCTAAATGTTAGGAGGCACTGGTGTGATCAATGAAAACGTTCAGTCAGATTTTGAATTGTATGCGTTTTATTATCTTTAATGTCCAATACAAATTACTTACCAATCGTCTAGAAATCCTAGAAACCTGAAAATCAACATGTTTATACTTTTTCTTCAGTATCACAGTGATCCAGTGATACCTGCCTGCACATGCATGGTAGGAAAACAGTATAAGGAACAGCCAATCAGGCAGACTTTAAAACTTTTACTGGTCCTAATTTATCAAAAATCTGTACAAATATAGGCTTTGCAGCACATGCAGTCTGTTAAATCCACACACAGACATCTACTAGCCCTGTGTTAACTCCTTAAACTGTGAAGATGGGGTGTCAGTAGGGAGGGGGGGCACAGTGGGGTCCATCCATGAATGTCTCACTTCTAATATGTGTCCATGTTAAAGAATGGATTATGTGATGTTTATTCTTAGTTTGTCATAAAAGCCTTTAAAAAACGATCATTATCTTTAATGTCCACCACAAATGAACACAAGTCTACTTCGAGGCGCCAGTAGAAAGGCGCTCCTCATGACTGCAGAAGTTGCCTGAGAATCATCTTGTTTTTAGATCTTCATCAGTATCACAGTGAGCCCGTGACGCCTGCCTGTACATGCATGGTAGCACTGCAAGCAGAAAGAGCTAATTCAGCATGTAATGGCTCTTATTTACCAAAATAGGACCAGATATCTGCTTCCTCTTGAGCAACATCTGTTTACATCCACCAAAACTAGTTACTGAAACTGTAGCTCAAAGTAAGTAAGGTGAAGAGTAATAATAGCAGTGAAAATCAATATCAATATTAACACTAGTGAGCTGCAGAGTGCTCCATTGACATGTAGTCCATTAACCCTTTAAGACCTGAGCCTCAAAATGTCCTGTGAGTGCTGGTGCCCATTTTTTTCAGAAGAAACTTTCAATATCTGGCAGCTATTTACAATTTACGGCCTATTATAAGAGTTACGGTAATTTTACGGTAATTTCATCCAGCGGATTCCCTGCAAAAAGGTAAGAAAATGTCCTGTGAGTGCTGGTGCCCATTTTTACGTTGCGCTTTACAGCCAATATAGTGTCATTACGGTAATTTTACGGTAATTTCATCCAGTGGTTCCTGGGGGGCCACGAATGAAATTACTGTAATGACACCATATAGTGTCATTACGGTAATTTTACGGTTTCATTCAGGGCACAACTGAACGAATTAAATTACCGTAATGACACCATATTGGCTGTAAAGCGCAACGCCTCAGCTTTCAGAAACTGTTAGATTTTTGTCCAATAGCACAAACGGTGACATGTTTACGGTATTCCAAAGTGCGCTTTCCCAAACGTGTCGCCGATGACGCGTTAGGACTTAAAGGGTTAAAGCATACATGTATTAGTGCTGTGCTACTGTTTAAACAGCGAGGAGGTAGACATGGGGTGTTAGTTTTGTCTGTAGGGAGGGAGAGCAGCGCTTGAAAAGTTCTGTGCTGTAGTAAAAGGTGCGAATGATCTATTTTCAAACCCCCGTTCTCACTCCCGACTCCCCCCCTCTTCCTCTTGTCTTGGCAGAATGTGGAGCTGCCAGACTCTTTCACCGCAGAGCTCAAAGATCTCCTGGAGGGCCTGCTGCAGAGAGACGTCTCCAAGCGGCTGGGCTGCCAGGGCCGAGGGTACGTAACTTCACATTAACCCCCCCCCGTCTCATGTCGCCGTCCATGTCCACAAGGCGCTCAGATGAATCCATCAGTCAGATGAGCTTTGCAAGATGTGCTCATTAAGGCTGGAAACGCTGGGTGGTGTAGTTTGCGGCCCAGCGGAGGCGAATAGAGGCCGACATCAAGTGATCCGATAGAAGCAGAGTTCATAACTAATTTCATCAGCGCTGTCATTTTGCATCAGCGTATGACCAAAGCAGAGTGATGGATCACTGTTTGTACCGGCTAAGTAGTAGGATGATGAGTGTGGAGTATGGTGGCCAACACTGCCACCTAGTGCACATGTGTATAGTTAGTAAGAAGTGGTCCCTCTGTGTCTTTGTCTGTCACATGCAGAGCCCCGGAGGTGAAGGAGCATCAGTTTTTCAAAGGCATCGACTGGCAGCAGGTGTACCTGCAGAAGGTGAGCCAGCTTTATTCCTCCATCAATCCCCTTTTGTTCTTTGTTCTTTTAGGAGCGGGATATTGGGGTCTGACGTCAGCTGGAGGGTGGTTTGTTTTAGGGTTAATCAACTAATTTGCAGCGTGATTGATCCGATTTAATGCAGCAGAACTGATCTTATGAACTGCTGTTGGTTTTGTCTTTGATGCTAATTGAGCACAAACAGCATGTTGTCCTAAATGGTTGGAAGCTTTCATCACTAAAACTTCTGTTTTCTAAAAAGTGTGTGTTTGTGCACAAAGCCTGTTACTTTAAAGCAGAAGTCCCCAACCTTTTTTGCACCACGAACCGGGCTTCAAGGGGTGGGGACAAATATAACGAGATAAAATGATGGCATAAAAACTAATATAAAGTGCATAAAAATACAACTCACCATTAGTAGCATCCCTGAGCCTGTTTCTCTGGTCACATCTCGGAGACCAAAACTCCAAAGGCCTGTCTTGTAATGCAGGGTGCTTGGTCTCCATGTGTCGAAGCAGGTTTGAAGGCTTCATTGCCTCATTTGCTAGCTTGTCGCCACATATTATGCAGAGCGGGTGGGCTCTTCTTCTGTCTCCTCATTGGGCCTTTCCCCCCTCCAAAGATGTTTGTTTTTTTACTGGTTTGCTAGCATGTGGGCTTAATTTTTAAAAGTTAATTTTTAAGGTACAAATCATGTGACCAAGCCGAGCATCTTGACATGCATCAACAGGCACAGGCTGATGTATCCGGTCATTTTTCAAAATAAAACATCTTTCAAAATGATAATCAATAAAATATTTTTTTTATTCACTCTTTCTGTACGGCCCAGTATCAAATGACCCACGGACCGGTACCAGTGTTTGGGGACCGCTGACTTAAAAAATAAGTTGCATAAAGGAAAGTATAGTTGATTGGTCTATAAAATGTCAGAAAGGAAGAAAAAAAATCATTGAAGGGAAATGAAATGTTAAACTGCTGAATGTGATGAGAAGAAATATGACTGACACAATCAATGGTTGAACAAATACAGAATTTAAATCATATTTCTCAAGTATAAGTACCAACAAGTTACAAGTACTGTACTCAAAAGTACTTGGACTGATATATTTATTATGTTTGATTGTTAATACTGTTGCATGTGTAAAGAGCATTTTACTGCTTCATATACAGTCAGCCTGAGGGTTGGGTCCCTTGAAAGCATCACCAAGTAAACTTTAGGAATCATGAGATGATTAATGGGAGAGGAAAGAAGGAAAAAACTTAAAACACAGAATAATTGAACCTGTTTGGAGCCTTTTTGAGAAGAAGCGTCTCTTTGGTGGAACTACTAACAAATTCTAGACATCTAAAGCATGAGAGACACTGAGGTTTTTGTAAGAGGTTACAAGCTAAATGTTTGTGAACCAACTGGTTTCATCTCAAGAGTGTTAAAGTTTACAGGCTTTAATATGTTTTTTTTTTTTATGTTAATACCTTTTTAATCTTTAAAATAATGTTTGGCATTTTGCCTTTATTATATACAATCAGTGATGATGCACATAATAAATGATGTGAAGCTGTTTGGTCAGAAAATGATGAAAAATGTTGATCAGTGTTTCCCAAAACTCAAGATGTTGTGTCTTGAGTATTCAGATTTCCATGCCCACAAGCAGCCTTTACATAGAAGTCATGTGCACCAGGGCTGTCACTTTACAAGAATAACTCACATTTGCACAACAATTGAGGGCTAAACCATAATCTAAGCTACTGTTGCTTCTTAAAAAGGCAGCCATCAAACACCCACACAAGCTGCTTCACTGTTCACTGACAGCAACAGGTTGACAGATTGACAGGACATTTTCTAAACCCCCCCCCCACAGTGGCTTGTAACGCTTCAGATATTGCATTTTTTTTTCTCCACACTGCAAATAGTTGAGTGATTTTTCAAATCAAAGCACTCTGCAGCTTCCAGGATGTTTGTGTCATCCAGTTGTGGGCAGCCGCTCCCACTGGTTTCCAATCAGTGAAATGAACTGGAAACTTGAGATCATTCTGAAAGCCAACAGAGCCAACATCAATCATTTAATCATTGCTCTTGTCTTCAGTGTAACATTATGAGCTGTATGCTACATCCACAGTGAAAGGAAAACTATTGGCAGCTATAATTGAACTGGTTTGATGAGTGACGCCAACAGATTCCTGTAAATCCTGTAATGGACCCTGACATGGTAGATCTGCAGGCTTTCTGTTCCCAGTTAGAAGCAACATTAAGATCTTTTATTCTCTTATTTGTGCCTTGGATCAGGTCAAGTCCTGGCTCTCTGTTTAGAGCTGCTCTGGATGGAGCTACATGAGTCATTAGTCCACTGCAGCTACTGTTGCCATGGTTACCCCATCACTTGAGGGAAGCACGGCTACGGGACTGTCGCCTTGTTGTTTCACTCACACTCTGTTTCTGCCACTTGTTCGTCGTTTCTTCCATCACTGTACCTCTCTGAACACCTCCTCTGTTCTCCCTCTCCCTCCCCCAGTACTCTCCTCCTTTAATCCCTCCCAGGGGGGAGGTGAACGCCGCAGATGCTTTCGACATCGGCTCCTTTGATGAGGAGGACACCAAGGGCATCAAGGTAAAGCAAACTCTCACGCATCCATGTGCTGCATTTAGGAGCCTCTTATCTCTAACTAAAGGAGCTGTGTGAGCATCCGTCACTCTAAACAGGTGTTTACTGTCTATCTCTGCACTACTAATATAATAGAAGATGCCTAAACATATTCATAATCTGTGTTTCAGTATTGGTGAATCTGGAAGCTGCAGATTTAAAAAAAAAAGAAAAAAGAATTTAATTCTGTCACAAGTAAATGTCTTAAGTTGCATCCAACATTCTCCAGTTTCATTTGATAAATCTTGAATTTTTCCCCCCACATTTTTCAAGAAATTTGCATTCCCACAAACTAACTGACCAAGAACTTCCCAGGAGTCAAAGTTCCTCCAGTGCATCATGATATGTCTAGAGCAGGGCCAAAGGCCTGCGAAGGTTAAACAAATTAGCCCCCAATGTATAAACAGAACAGAAGTCTCTGTAAACAGCTTCATCTCTGCTCTGTCGCTGCTAACTAGTGATGTTGTTACTGTCGATTAAATGGAAATTTAAATTTAGACCAGTGTAAAAGTAAGTCAGTTAAAATAGCACAGAAGTTGATCAAAAAGGTTCAAATTGCCTGAAAGAATATTTAAGAGCTATTTGAAACCATTATTTACAAACTTTAATAACCAGGTAGAGATGTGTGGCGTCTTTGCAGTGAATATTTCCATTGTCTATAATGTGTTGATTATTTTCTGGATTAATAAATGAGTTGTTTGGCCTATAGGATTTCAAAAAATGATGACAAATGTCTTTTGTCCACAACCCCAAGATATTCAGTCTACTGTTATAGAGGAGGAAAGAAACCAGAGAAGCTGCAATCAGAGATATTTTTTAATTTAAAAACTCAACATTTCTGATGATGATGTAAAAGTAGACCACTTACATTATCATATACATTATCATCATTACAGCTCTATCAGGAATGTTGCACTTGATCCTCCAAAGCATGACGAGGCCTCGCTAACAGAACGTCCACATGTCTGTGATGCTGACTGTTGTTACTCATCGCTCTGGTCCAGCGGTTATCTGCCGGTTTATTCTGACTCAGCCTACACACAACCTTGTTTCTATTTTCAAGATGAAAATACCGACAGACCACGCTGCTTTTACCAGATGTCATCTGTCCCACTTTCACCTTGCTGGTTTACAACATTCGTCTTTGGCACGGAGAGAGGGAGGCTGCTGTCTGCCAGGGCTCACTCACATCCTAGCACCTTGTCCACACTAATACGGATATTTTGCAAAACAAACGATTTCCTCTGCGATGGGCCTCTCGTCGAAAGGGCACCTCTGGTTGCTCAAACACATTTTTCAGATGCCTTCTAAAGTGCAGCTTTTTAAAAACTCTAGTTTGTTTATTTCTGTTGACATGTAAAATGAAGAGTGTGGCCCACAGCATCCACAGTTTCAAGGCCAAACAAACAATGACATGACAGAATGTCAGAGTGTTTGCATGCTCTCGAGTGCACCGAGATGTTTTGTAAAACAGCGTTCAGGTTATTAGTAATCCAGGAAGTCAATAGCCGATACTGGGAACTGATGCAGATTTGAACTAAAATGAGAATCTTGGTGTCAAAATTTAAGATAATACAAACTCCAACCAGAAAAAGTTTTTTTTTTTTTTTTTTTTTTACATGTTTAATTGAAAGGAACGTTTCAGCATTAACCAGCAGTATTGATTGGCTGTTCCCTGTAACCAATCAGATAGTACTGTGGGTAGGACACCACAGAGAGAGGCAGCTCCATCAGAGACAAAGAAATTTATGAAATACATTTTTTGGGAATTTCTTTTAAAAATGGTACCAGAAATTAGAAGAAAGTTAAAATGGGATCCAGTCATTGTTTAGACCAGCAATCTGTCAACCTCTGTGGTAGATGAAGCTACTCAGTGATAGATGGAGTCATTAGAATTAGCCTTAGCTGCAGCATTTTAGTGATGAACACATTAGAGGTGGGACAAAATATGGATACAGCGATATGTCGTCATCCCTCCTCGTGCGATATGAGTATAGATACGCTGGCGCCAAATATGGATCCTTTAATTAATACAATAAGGCGCTCTAATAAGGCACTCTAAACCCTGCCAAATCCCCCTGCCAGCTGCCATTTCCCCAGCGTCACTACTTAATGACTCCACACGGTGGCGTTTATCACATGAATGAGGGAGACTGGAGGGAAATGAATTGGCCCAAGAAGAGTTTGTACAGGTAGAATGGAGGACAGTAACGCTACCGGAAGAGACGATAGATATCGTGATGTATCATTATATGATTGTCTTGCAATATATCGATTATCGCAGTATCGCTGTATCGTGATAGTATCGGTATCATGAGCCTTGTATCGCGTATCGTATCGTGAGGTACCCTGTGATTCCCAGCCCTACTCCACCACTAGTTAGCCTTCCAGCTTTACAAGTTAGAATGGTTTTTCTGAGCTGCTATGCTCGTTATCTAGCTCGAATTTTACATAATGTTGGCTGTCACTGCCTGCTGCGTGTGAGATGAGCCATTCTTACGAGCAGCTACCCCCTTAGTGTTGTTACATTATGTAGCTCATGTAACTTAGCATTAGCTTCGATCATATATAGCCACAGGTCAGAGCTAAAAGGAAACTGTCTTTACAGTTTCAGCTGAGGACATTCCAAGACAGTAGAAACTTTAACAGAAATATGAAAATAATAAACAAGAACTGTTTGGGTTAGTGACTTTAAATGTTGACTGTTGAGTTTCAGTGCAACCAAAGCTCAGCCACTGTTTACGTTTGTTTAATTCTCTCCTGCTCTCTGTGCTCACACACTTTGCATTTTAATACAGACAAACAACTTTTCCATGCTGCAGCTCTGCACCGCTAAAGTACTGATTTTGAGCCAGGAATGCTGTCTGACAAACTGACCTTATACGAGTTAAAAACATAGGCTGTGCTGTTAGATTGATTCCATGTCAAATGATCACTCACACTCATTTACATCTGCATACGCTCACTGTTTTGCTCCGTGCTGTCAATCACAGACTTAAAGAGAGTCTTCTTTCTGAAGGGGGCGTGTGACAGCTGCATTTAAAGCTACAAACATTGAAACATCCAGTTTAAAGCAGGACTAAAACCAGGGGTTATACAGTCATGGTTAAATGAACCATCTTTGCAGCTTATTAACACAGTCTGGGGACATGTTAGACTTCCATTTATTTGCTGTAGAAGTGCACATAATGAAACCTTTAAAATTTTAAATGAGAACTTCTAACTGATGGTTATATCATTCTACTTCTTGATATCTGAGGACACATTTCAGTTTATTAATTTGCATTAGTTAGAGGCCTCACCAAGAGAGGAAAAGCCAGAAACCACAGGAGTGATTTATTTAAAAGATAATGACACTCTTGGCAGATTAAGACAAATTTAAAAGAGGTGGTGATTTACAGCTGAATTCAGCCTTTTTTAACACTGTCTGAAGATACAGTCCTCCTGTCTTGAATGATATCAGGTAACTACTAGCTGAAAGGATCTGTCACTTGGCAAACAAAGTGTGTTGACATCCAGTGGGATGGTGCTGGGATACAGCCATGCTAGCGATTCTGTCAGGCTGCAGACCAGTGTTCTGAGCTAAATGCTAACATCAGCATGCTGAAACGGTCACAGTGCCGACACCAATATGCTGATATTTAGCAGGTATAATGTTTATTTCCCAATTAGAAAAAAACACAAAATGTAAAGCTGAAGCTGACAGGTCATTAAACAACGGCTAAAAATAACTAAGGACTATGTTTTCCCATGTTTGTAATATAGCAAGTGACAATTATGAACCTATAACTATTTAGCTCACGACTAATGTGTCACATTACTGGGAACGCTATTAGCTGAGAAATGTCGGATGCCTCTGAGGAAAAAGCTGACAATAAAGCTGACTACGAAAATCGAAAGCACAGCATTCAACTACTGATGCAAATGTAAGAGAAGCTCAGTTTGTGGACATAAATTTATTTTTCTCTTTCTAATTTCCCTTTCAATTTACCTGTTTTTTATTGCACCTAGTCTTTGCATTATCTGATCTTCCCGCTGAGTGATTTTGAAATGATTATTTGAAATGCTTCTAATGCGAGGACCCATTACCAATTACCCAAGTTATTACAGCTTTGTGAGTTTCCTGAATGGGATTCCTCAACCAAAGCAGGAAATGTGACTGAAAACATAAAATTGGACTTTAATGAGTTCAATTCCACTGTGTTTTCTGTTTATGAATTGTATCCCACACTGAATACATTCATTGTAGCGTTTTATGGGAACTTTTCAAAGAACATTATAGTTTAATATCTACTTCATCACATTTATTTTGAACTAACACAACAAAACTGAAGTTTAAAGCAGTCGCTGAGCCAGACGGTGTCTTAACAAAGAGTTAAACGCCTGGTGTTGGGCGTTCAAACTGAGAGGCCACTGAATGGTTCATGGACCGGGCAGGATGCTGATAGCAGTGCGATATTCCAACTCGTTTGTTTCCAGAACCATCAGGGTCTTCTCTGATGAGAAACGACCGAGGCAGACAAGCATTAGGAATCGATTGGAGGACTCTACGCTTATGCTTCCCTCATACACACTCTGTTTCACACAGGCGCGTACATATACCGACTTTCATGCGCACACATTCTCGCTGCACCCCCCTCTGCACAAACTCTGGCTTTCTCACACTTTGTGGAAATCAGTCAGCGAAGCCCATTGCTTTGACAGCAGACATATGAGCAGCAGACGCAGAGTGTTCCGGCTTATCAACCATTTAGCAGCCGATGACCTGTGGAGCGAATGGCCCTATCATGATAAAGTGTCTGAACCCTGCACATTCAATTACAGGTCAGAGGGCAGCGCGAACATCAGCATGCAGCATCCATCACCACTGCTATTGATTGCCCTGCAATAAGTGTGTATGTTGTATGTGGGTGTATTGGTCTGCGTTGTGTGTATGAGGGCATATATGTGTGTAAATGAGTGTGTGATGGGGCGTGCATGCTGTTGGACTCAGTGAGGGGTTGTGCTGCTTTGGTGGGCAACATAATTCAAGTTGAAAGGCCTAAAGTGGCCAAACTTAAGCAAAAGAAAAAGAAAAAAAATGAAAGCAGCAAAACAGCAAAATTAGAAATGAGAGAGATGGCACGTCGCCTGCGATTTAAATTCTATAATCCAATTCAGTTGAGTCTGCAGTAGTCATCTTGATTTTGTGTGTGTTTTTTCCCCAAAATTCATTTGGGGATTTATTTGTGTCTTTCTGTGTTACCATCATTCAGTTTTATTGGTGCCTAAATTGAACCATATCCTCTATGATTTACCTGCAGCAGCGTGGCTGTGGTGGAAATGTGATTTAAAGCTTAATGACAGCCACATTCAGAGTTTGGGTATTATTTTTCCTTTGCTCTTCTCTTTGTTTTTTATTATACCAAGGCATGAACCATTTTCTTTGTCATTTTTACAGTCAATAAACTCTACGTGCAAGTACGTTTGTCAGTTAGTTCTCAGGTCAGAATAGTACATCCGGACATAACCACATGCAACCCCCTCTGCTACAGTTCCTCACTGTTAAAATAGTTTACATTAGATGTGTTATGTAATACAACTGCTAAAAATCCACTCAAGGCTGATAAGCATAAACGCTTTCCTCATATCTGATCGCTGCAACTCCAGCTTACATTTTCAATGCGGCACTCCAGTATCATCCCTGAGATGTGAACATCAGCCAAAAGCCAAATGCGGTGATAGAGACTGCCCTTCCTACATGCCTACTAATCTCCTCTCTCTGTTAGAGAGACCATAAATACAGAAAAGAACACCACTGCAAGCTATTAATCATTCTGTCCTGCACATTATTATATGTGATAGATTTCATATTGTTAGCCACATTAGAGGCCGCAGCTCATTTACTGGTTATTGATCACCTATTGTTATGAAGGTGGAGGATCCAAATTTTCAAGCAGTAATGAAGAAATGACCTAACTGCTTTATATCTCCTCGTCTCTGTAGAACAGTAATTTAGCACACTCTATCTCGGAGAATTTATATATGGGAATTCTATGCGCTAATAATGAACTGAGCAAATTCGCAAATGGGAGCTACAGCATTTCATTAATTCAGACTGTTTGTAGAGCAGAGGTTTAAAGTTGCTCTTTTACTTGAGTCTTTTTGCTCAGGTTCAAAGAACTGACCGTTTGTACCAAACCGTTATATCGGTATCTCTGGTGTGAAAGGCTCTGCTCTTCGAGGGAACTTGCAAAAAATCAAAGCAAGAACTGAGATAGAAAGTGTGAAGTAATCAATTAGAAAAGATAAAACATACTGGACACTGAACTAAAACAAGCAGTCAGTGATACTGGCCTTTCATTCTGGAAATACTGTTTGTGTTAAACAACTGTACAGTGAAAATCATACAAGCAGCAAGAGAAGGAGGGACGTTTATCTGCAGTAATTATTAGGACAGAGACAGAGGTTAATGAAAGCAAAATGTTCCACAAGACGATGTACAATTAACAGCAATATGGACTGCTGTTTTTATCGCTAGTCATGCTAGCTTCCACAGTTTATGTTTATGGTCCTGCACATGGTATTTTGTCACTCTCCTGCCTTTGGCTACAGCACATGAATAAATTTTGCCTCGCTGATTCCGCTCTCACTGCTACATTATAATGAGATGTGTCACGACTGGACGTTATAGCCGAACTGATGAATGAGCCAGATATTGCAAGCTATGTTCCATACTTGAACACAAGCAAACACACACACAAAGAGAGGGTTTGTAGTCATAAGCCTTATCCGCATGGGACTAGTATTACCTGGGGACCTTGTGTGATTTAGAAATCACCTCCCCTTACATCTGTGTTTCAGGCGGCACATTTGCACACGATAAGCAAAGTCTGTGTTCTACTCGACTTTACTGTCATTATCCATGGATATGATATCAATAGGTTGATACATGAGCCTGCAGAAAGACAGCAAAATGTTCCTTACATTGGACGCTGCCATGCATGTCATCCATCTTGTCATCTGTCGAGATTGTTGCTCTTCTGGCGGATGTGACCTTGCTCTTTCTGTGAATGGGGCCTCCTGAATTTGCAACCAAATTGTCGTCCAAACTTTCACCTACATCTGCCAACAGGTTCCTTTAATACATGCAAATATACACCAGTCAGGCTTAACATTATGACTACCTGCCTAATATTGTGTTGGTCCCCCTTATGTGGTCTAAAATGTTCTGAACCATTGGGCATGGACAAGAGGACCTCTCAGGGTGTCCTATGGGGTCTGGCACCAGGACATTGGCAGTGGATCCTTTGAGGACTCTGCGTTGTGCAGTGGGGCCTCTGTCAATCAAACTTGTTCCACTGCATCCTGTTGATGCTTGATCAGAATGGGGTCTAGGAAGTTTGGAGGTCAAATCAACATCTTGGGCCATTGTCATGTTCCTCAAGATGTTCCTGATTGTTTGATGTTCTTGCCATGTGGTGGGGTGCATTTTCCTGCGGGGGTAGGCCAGTGACATTTGGGATTTCCATTTGCATGAGGGAGTGTGCTTGTTCTGGGACAATGTTTATTTGGGTGTCTAAGTCTCATCAACACAGATGCCAAAATCCAAGGTTTTCCAGCAGAACACCACATAGTACCAATAAGATCAATGTTATTCACTTCACCTGTCAGTGGTCATAATGTTGTGGCTGATCGGTGTAAATGTATTTAACCAACAAATACATGCATACGTGACATGCAAAAACAAAGCTTAGTTGTGAACACTGACATAATTTAAGCAGACTGGCTTGTTAGATGAGCTCTCTGCCACAATGGAAAAGAGCTGCGAGCTTTTGGATATGACCAAGTCGGTCCTAGAATCACCCATACATGGCTTAACAGTTTTACTTTTCATTATGTGTGCTCCAAGTTTGACCTCAATCAGCAGGAGAGTAATTATAGCTAATTAATACAAAGGTGAACAACAGGTAAAACAGCTGGTAAGGATGACAGAAAGAAAGAAAGACCAGACGAGAGAGATGTTGCTGAAATGCACTTATAAGCACAGATGTATGGATTTGTCCACGTGGCAGCGAACATGTCAGCAGTTTCCACATCAGCAAATTCCCTCTTCGGCTTCATGGCATGTGAATACGTCACTTCCAGCGACACAAAGGCTCGGACATTTCCTGCCTCATCAGACCCCGTCCTCTCTCAGTCACACCCTCTCTCTCTCATTAAAAAGCACTCGCACTCAGCACGTTAGCACAAATACATAAATTCATGGCTTACTAGATGAGAGACTCTCAACAGATTCCTTCTCTTCCAAACACATACACAAACACACATGTGCTTACACATCTTAAAGGTTTATTCTGAGGCCTTCCTCCCAGGGAAAAAACTAAGAGCGGCTTTCTCTCAACGCCAAGTCCGGCCATCGGCCCACTCTCTTTCTAACAATCAGTTCCAAAACAATGGTTGAGGAACTGCACATGAAGACATATGTCTTTTTGCAGTGAAGGGCCAATCAATATGCCAATAAATACCTAGATGCAGTGTCGATGGAAATAAGGAGAAGATAAAGAAGGGATCTAGTGTATTGCCAAATGTTCTGACGTGGGTGAGATGGAGGCAAAAAAAAAAGAAGAAAAGGAAGAAAAAAGGAATGCTGCGTTTGCGAGATTGGTGTGTGCTCATGTGCGTGTGTGTATATGTACGATTTCTGCACAGCGGTACTGCCTGAGCTCAGTAGCAGTGGAGCATGTATTGTAATCAATAGCACTTCAGCCAGAGAGCAAATCAATGGAGGCTGCACTGTAATGGAATGCATGGTCAAGGGAGAAGCAGAGGGGATGGCTGAGTGGAGAGATAGAGAACAATCACAAAAAGATGTGAATGTAGGCCAAGAGAGCGGAAAGAGAGGAGGGTAAATGTGAGGGAGAAAAAAGAGTTCCAGGATAAAAAATACATTAACTGAATTAAAGAGGAAAATTCGGAAGAGAAAATAAAGTAATTTATGTCTGTGGTGGTAGGTGAAAAGGAGAGAGTAAATTTAGGTGTGATGTAGGGAAAAAATACGGAGCCATTTATCAGCATAGGCAAATTTCTGCATAATTGTGCTGCCTTAGTGAGCTTATTCAAACCCCCTGTGAGGCTTAAGAAAAGCAATACAGGGAAATTGGCTCCAATGAGAGGAAAATTAACAATAAAGAGAAACAAAAACAGAGGAAAGACAAAGAAAGAAAACAGCATGTGAAGCAGGTGTAGTCTAGTGTGGGTATGGGTTTATTTGCATAAAAAATGAAAGAATGAAAGAATTGAAATGTGTGTGTTTTATGTATGTGTGTGTGAATACAGTGGCAGCTTCAGGTGGGTCTTATCTTTCTCCTTTGCTTACCTGACCTGTGAACACAGCTGACAGCAATATGGTGCAGACATGACTCCTGCCCTCTCAATTATTGGAGTTTATTTGGGGTCTGGTGAACTTCGATAGAGACTGCTTTTATTTCCACGGGGACTTTAGAGCCAGTTTCACTATTACAACAGCACTGAAACAACATGCTGTATTTTAAGAGCACTCTTTAAGCGCTTGTGCTTTTAAGTTCAATTGTATGGAACAGGCTGTGAAGGAAACCATTGTGGAGACCTTGAAATAGAGCATGTGCACTCTACTGTACGTAACGCCTCTCTGACAAATAGGACACTTACAAAACCCGTCTTACAATACAAAAGTAGCAACAGTGAATGAGGAAGTGCAGTCTTGCTCACTGAAGTAAGGTCAGGGAACAACAACCGGCTGGGCAAAAACATCTGATCACAGGAAAAACTAAGCAGTTGTTTTACCTCAGTTACAGTAGAATCATTATGTAAGCAAGTGAAAGTCTGGCATTCAAAAATGTGCTCAACGCTGCACTAATATTTTTAGATTACTGCTAAAACGACTGCGTGTACTGTGAAGATGGGTCGCTCAAACTAACAAGCTCCTCAGAGAATTTACATTCAGCTCAGCAGCAACAGCTGTACGGAGCGTTTTAGCTTCCTTCAGGTCACCATTTGGTTTAAACAGCCCACAACTGAAGCATAGGTCACAGCCTCACCATCCTCATTGCCAGCAGCACCAGACAGCTTTTTATAGCTAAAATAAAACCTGTGATAAACCTACTGCAAACAGTAGATGTACCAAGTTGAAAACTAGCTTGGGGACCGAGCAGAGCATTTAATCCTATGTGCCTGAGCCCATTTTCAGGATAAATAACCTGACTTTTAAGCTCCAATTTATTTCTATTCTATAATGGCTGGCCATACATGCTGTGTCTTCTTTCTGTCAGAGAAGTATTGTATTAGCCTTTATATCAAGGGAATATTTAATTGACTTTTGACCACAACTTGGATCAATGCAATGAAAAGCAAATCTGGTATTTTATTGTTTTTTTCTTTTTTTATATATACAAAATGGTATGTAATGTAAGCCCTGTTGGAGGAAACACAGAACATGCTGCAATTTTTAAACCAGCCAATGCTTTGTTGAACAGAGAAACAAGTAGTATCATCAGAAAGGGTAAGTTCTGCTGCTTGTTTCGATATGTGGAACATTGTGAAACGATAAGAACATCGTGACTTATTAAGCTCAGAAGCTGCAGTACGAAAATGATATTAGATCTTCAAAGATGTACAAATATGTGACAAGCGTGATTTCATAAACTGCGGTTCCACTCTTTCTTGTGACTTGTGTTCCACAGCTACACAATGACAACGCCAGCAGTAGTTCAAACAAGAGTCATGGTTGTAGAGATGGATGCGGAGCTCTATATGCAGATTGTACCCGTTATTAAATTCAATGTAAATTCAAAATGATTTTCCTCGTCAACACTTTGTCACACAGATAAGCTACTAGCATTCTTGGAAAGGTCAAGTCGTACGGTTTCATTTGCTCCATCTCTCTGCAGTGAATACTTATACAAATCAAGCCAGAAGAAGGGGTGTAAATTTCATCAGTTAGGTTCTGGAAAACAAATACAAATGTTGCTCTGTGTTTGTTGGAGGTGTAAACAGGCAACTCTTACCCAAAATGTTATAGGGGGGTAGTGGTGGCCGGGGCAGTGGTGGCCCAGTGGTTTGTGAAGCGAACTTGTAACCGGTGGGTCGCTGGTTCGAGCCCCCGGACTGGCAAGAGGTTGAGGTGGGAAAGTGAGAGCGACCGCTTGTCCCAGTCACCACCACTGTGGGCCCTTGAGCAAGGCCCCTAACCCCTGACTGCTCCCCAGGTGCTGCACCTTGGCAGCCCACTGCTCCTAGTATGTATAGTTAAGGTTAACTTTGAATAGGATGAGTCAAATGCAGAGAAGGAATTTCCCCAAGAGGATCAATAAAGGTTAGGTTATTATAGTGATAGTATTTTCAGGATATGCTTACAGCTTGATGCACTAACCAAAAGTGGTCCAAAAGAAAAATAAATAAATAAATGTAAGTTAAAGTGAAGGTACAGATGGACAATCAACAAAATATACTCGCATAACTTATACTTGATGCACTTGCATAAGCAGCTGCTAATTTTAACCATGTTTCTACGTTTGAAAGTAACAGTAGTAAAAAATACCTTTATATGGTGAACATACACTGATCAGCCACAACATTATGACCCCTGACAGGTGAAGTGAATAACATTGATCATATTGGTACTATGTGGTGTTCTGCTGGAAAACCTTGGATTTTAAAATCTGTGTTGATGAGAC
>OMNN01101119.1:17252-29773 GCA_900302755.1 Chromis chromis
GACATATGTAATTTTTTGCGTCCAAGGTACGTGTAGGGGTCTGAACCCACCCTCCAAATGGTTACATCTACACATGTACGGTTTAGGCTGCAGCAACACTTTTATGCGGGGAAAAATAACTACGAATAATAAAAATCCTTACAATTACAATAGGTTTCCCAGCCCACTGGGCCTGGGAACGCTGATGCTTTGCATCCGCGTCCCCCGGCCCCGCGGGCTTGGCCCCCTAATTACACAAAAGTGACGCAAAAATGACACAAAATACACAAAAATCACACAAAAAGACACAAAACGCACAAAAATGACACAAAATGACACAGACTCAGTGAATAATTCTACTTTCAGACTGTGGAGTACCTCTTCCCTCCATAGATGTCTATGCACTCCCTCCTCTGCTAGCCCTGTACCAAGATGGCGGCGCTTTAGGCACGTCCCTCCACAGTCAATGCGGCGTCTATGTATATATGTCTGTGCTAACAACAACCAACATGGAGGAATCTGATGAGAGCGCACCGCCCGGACCTGCACACCACCAAAGCACACCAAGCCCACGGCGCCACCCGAATGCAAAGCAGCGAGCACAGAAACCGCCTGAGCCGCCAGCAGCCCTGCTCCGAGTACGAGCAACTTAACTGTAGGTCTGTTTATTTTTGGCCAGGGTTTCCACTGTTCTGAATGCACTTGAAACCGCACCTTCAATGCAAAACAAACACCCTCAAGACACCAAAAGAGCCCAAACCAAGCTCCATGAAAGCTCGAACACAGCCACCACTGCCAGACCGATGTAAAACAAACAATGCTCTGCCTTTCAAATGTATGTATGTTTCTATCATTTGATTTCTACCAGAGACAAGCTGGGGTTCAGCCGAAGCTAACCTGAGCTAAAGACTAAGAATCTGATAAAAACTCCAGGTCAGTGTTTAGGCTTTAATTCACCTTCATCAGTCCCAAACCTGCCTTCGTCTGGATGATCAGAAGTAGAAGTCTGATCTGAAACAGTGTCTAGAGTTTTAATTTCAGTCATATACCAAAATCCATTTAAATTGAACAATGTTGCTTCTTGTGGCAAATATTGTTATGTGATTAAAATGCGATTAATTATTTACAAAGCCTCTAATAAAGTAGATACATTTTTTAAATAGAGTCCCACCCCTAGTTTTTAATAAAAGTTTAGTTTCTTGTTATGAATTAGGGAGGTGCCTTCTTCTTCTTCTTCTTCAGCCAGACCAAGGAAAGACTTCCACTGCAATGCTGACCCACTTAGTGGATCTATCAGTGGTGTGATTAGGTTTGATTTGACACATGCCATTGGCTCGGCTAAGCCAGAGCTCGGTGCTGATTGGACCACTGGGTGTGCAAGTGAATTGAGGTCACGGATAGGACATTTTGATGGTGGGCTGTGGGCAGGGGAAGTTCTGAGCATGATGTCAAAACCCAAATCAAATAGACTAGCGTGCAGCGTTACACACACACACACACACACACACACACACACACACACACACACACACACACACTCCCACGCTAGCATACACACAAAAGTCTTTCTCTCTCATCAGTGTCAAACAGTTAAAGCGGACATGGGAATTTGCTTAACCTTGTTGTAATGAAGAGATGGTAAATTAAAAGCCTCATCTAACTGATTATCATTGTTCACATTGTTCACAGCCTCGTCACGTCTTTTCTACCTCTCTTATAAATCTTACGTCTGTTTATATATTTTTTATTTTCTTTCACCGATTGCCTACTTTTCTCTGGCAAGTGTTTGGAGCTCATGAAAAATAACGGTAAGAAAAATTTGAAGGCAGTTTGCATCGGAGACTATTTATCACCAAAACCTTTATAGCTTGCTCCTCTCTCTTACTCTGGCATGTGAATTTAAACTAGGGCTGGGCGGTCTGGCCAAAAAAATCACATGACGATCTTTCCAGGTGGAATCACAGTCTACAATCTGGATCACAAGTCTCCCCACATGTTTGGCTGAACTCAGGTGACAACACGATTAGTTGTGCGCATGGTTTGATTTTCATTAGTGAAGGTTTAGTCACTGCTAACCAGCTCGCCTCTGTCCCCTTGTTCCATCTAATGCTTCTCAACTTGTAGATAGAGAAACTTGCCAGTTCTTAACCCTTTAAGACAGAGTGCGTCGTCGGCGACTCGTTTCCTCAAGCACACTTTGGACTACCGTAATTATGTCACGGTTTGCGCTATCGGAAAAAATCCAAGGGATAAGGTAATTTAATTCGTACCCCCCAGGAAGCTCGCGAAGCAGCCCCTTTGTTCCCAGGGAAAACAAACACAGCGGTGGAACGGAGAATTGTACGCCTGTACATAGTGTTTCCATTTCATGGCCAGTTTTTGCTCATTTAGAGCCAAAGACTCACAAATTATTTATTAACAAATAGTTTTCTACTTTTCAAAGTTCAACCTTAACATGCAAAATCTGTTATTTATCCTCAATTTCATTGTTTTTTCCCACTAAAACACTAAAATCAAATCCAGTTTTGTGTTTTCCTTCATTTTAAACTGTCATTACACTCTGATAACATGCAGTAAATTGTAAATACTTGCCAGATATTGCAAGTTTCATGTCTTCTGAAAAAATGGGCAAAAGCACTAGGGTTGTTCCGAATAGTAATTGCGGTCCTTCGAACGTCCGAATACCACCACAACAAACGAATATTCGGATATTCGAATATTCAGGACCAGCCCTAAAAAGCACTCACTCAGTCACAGGGCATTTTCTGACCCCTTTTGTAGTCAAAATAAGAAAAAACAGCCTCCATTTTGAGGCTCAGGTCTTAAAGGGTTAATGTCATTCAGCTGCCTTCAGGGAGTCTCTTGTCTTGACTCCAACTCCACTGTTTTGGACCGTAGCATTCAACAGTAGTCAGCTGTTTCATCACAGATGGACTTTACAGCGCCTTTGTTCTGCTTTGGTGTAGCGGCACATGAACTAGTTCTCCACCTGCTGCAGGTTCTAGTTGGAGTGACCGTCCAGTTCTGAGAGAGCAGTGCGAGGATTGTGTCTCCAGCTGCAGTCCAAGACAGCAGAGTTGGAGTCCATCCGCTGGATCAGAGACTCAGTGGAGAGGAAGCTGAATGACACTGTGGACCATCACAACAGCAACTTAGCTAGCCCTGTAGGCAGGGAAGCACAAGATGGGACCGACCAGGGCTAGCGGGTTAGCAGAGACTGAACTTTCAAAATAAATTACTTGCTTGACCGAATCTGTGCGATTCCTCTAAAAAGCAAATCATATGGCAAATTAAGATCATCCACAAGATAAAAGCGGCAGCCCTGTTGTTAAACAGGGGTGTTCCTGGAACAAAACAGGCCTCTGGGCAGCGATCATGCATGACAGCAAGCATGATCTGGTCTGCACACGGTAAAGGCAATTACTCTGTGTTACCTTATTTTCCAGGAATCTTTTAATTTTTCTGTTATATTTGAGTCAATGAAACCTCAGTTAACAAACATTTTTGTTCAGGTTATTTTTAAAATCATTTTGGCACTGGTGATATTCCTTTGGCACTGGCTAAAACCTCTTTGAGGCGAGGGGCGGCAAAAATCCCTCTGTTTTAAACTGTACGTGGTGCTTGTTACCAAACAGTCCTGCACATGTTCTTTCTTTGCCCACAGACAAGTATTTAATCCCACATTCGAATTCTGGAGGCCTCAGGAGAGACTTAGGAGGCTGATGGATTGTGAATATATGCGTGTGTGCATTTGCATTAGAGGAAGAGACTAAAGAGTGGAGGAGCCAGTGTGTGTGTGTGTGTGTGTGTGGGAGTGTGGTTGTCTGATAGATGTCAGGTTAGTCAGGTCTAAGAGGATGTGAGGTCCCTGGTCGACTCCCTTATTTCCTGTCTGTCAGGAGGAACAAATCACCGCGTTTCCACAACCTACCTTTGCACAGTGTGTGTGTCTGTGTTTGAGAGGGATGGAGGTTGTGTATATCTGCCTGTCTCTGTGTGAAAACTTCGTGTATGAAAGAGATTTTGTTCTTGACAGGACTGCCAACTACATACAGTATGTATGGCTGGCAGGTGTGTGTGTGGGACTGATGCTAACCCACTATCGGTCTTAAGTGTTTTTTTCTCACAGCAGATGAAGTGGCAGCTATAGAGAAGCAGTCAGAGTCTCCTAATGGAAGATAATCACCTGTGTGGTTGTGTGTGTGGTTGTGTGTGCACAAAAGAGAGTGAAGCCTATGCATCTATCCCTTCTTCTTAGCTCACAAACACACTCAAACGTACGGTATAGTCAATATGATGCTTTTGGTGAGCCTTTTGTGGTCCGGTTGGCTACGTTTCCTCTCTACTACAGTGCTTTTATGAGTGTGGTCAGCTAAAGGTGTAAAATATTTAACATTTAGTGATATAAAGTAATATAAAGCACTGATATAATTGCCCAAAGCTGTGTGTATGTGAAGTGTTGCTCTGCCCAGTCAGAATGGTTTCTTGTCTTCGTGAAAAAGATGCATTTTATAGGAGTTTTCCTCAAAAACATCCTTCAGAGCTTTGAAATATGAACCAAGTGGGATCCACTGCGGTCTCCCTCTGCCTTCCTCTCAGTCTTGCTACTTTTTGCTCTTCATTTTTTTTGTGTTTGTTCTTTCAGTATCAGTCTTCTTCTTTTTGGTGTCTGATTCTTTCTTCACTCTGTGTCTCCCCTTAAGGGACAAAAGAATCCATCGCTGCAGGCCACACAGGTGGAATGGAGGCTGTTTTGCTGTTTAGGCCTCGGTGTTTATTATGTAAGATAGAGGGAGGAGGGAGCTATTGATCCACTGTGTGTACGTGTGAGAAGACCTGAGAGGGAGGCGGGGAAAGAGGGGCAACACAAAAAGCTTATCTTGTACTTTTTAAGATGTTTCTTAAGCCAGACATCCAAATACAGCAGAGTGTTTGCAAAACATGAACTCTATTGGCTGCAAGGTGTCACCAAGCCAAAGGCTGGGAGACAGAAAGATTGGTAGACAACAGAGACGGGTGCATGACCATGTATGCATACACTAGGGCTGCACTGTTAATTGAATATGAATGATGATTTTAATCTATAATCTAACCTTTATTGATCCCCTTGGGGAAATTCCTTCTCTGCATTGACCCATCCTATTCAAAGTTAACCTTAACTATACATACTAGGAGCAGTGTGCTGCCACGGTGCAGCACCCGGGGAGCAGTCAGGGGTTAAGGGCCTTGCTCAAGGGCCCACAGTGGTGGTGACTGGGACAAGCGGTCGCTCTCACTTTCCCACCTCAACCTCTTGCCAGTCCGGGGACTCAAACCGGCGACCCTCCGGTTACAAGTTCGCTTCACAAACCGCTAGGCCACCACTGTCCTTAACCCATACGGGGATCGAATCCGCGACCTTGCCATTATTAGCACCACGTTCTAATCCCTGGGCGCTGCACCGCTGCAGCCCACTGCTCCTAGTATGTATAGTTAAGGTTAACTTTGAACAGGATGGGTCACAAGGATTTTCCCCAAGGGGATCAATAAAGGTTAGATTATTATTAAAGATCATTATCTGAGCTAACTGGCTATACTCTACCCAAGTGAGAAAACATTCACAATACTTAATTTGAAAGCCTAAATTAACAGCTTGTTCAGTATTTAGCATGTGATAACAAATCACATAGACATGCATCTGTTATTTCCATGTTTAGCCTTGATGTGTTTCAGTGATCATATTAACTCCTCATGTCCAAATGCATCACTAACAAAATATTTGTTTAGTTAAAGGTTTGGCTGACATGAAACATAATTTGCAGGTTTTTATCACCTGATTCATTTCATACACACATATTTTATTCATGTTAACTCATTTTTTCTCTTTCTGGTTAACCTAATATGCAGGTACAGAATTTCCTGTATGACTCACTTGGCTGCTTGTGTGCTTCCAGCTCCTCGGTGACCCACATCCAGAGTGCTTCTTTTCTTCCAGTATTTGGTGAACGACGAGCTCATGTCACACTGCAGCCCCTGGATGGGTCGGATTACCAGGTAATCCACTAAAAACAGAATAACAAAGTGAAACGGTCAGTACATTTACAGTACACACAAACATTACCCAACAGCTGTGTATTCAGTAACTCAGATTGGTCAGCAAGTAGAGCAGGTTGCGAGAACTCTTTTTCTTTACTTTGCAGTGTAAATACATGCCATATCTTACCTCTTACTTTCCCAATGGTCTGTCTGGAGTTTCGTCCCATTATGGGAAGTGTAGCTACTCCGGTGTCTTTGCCACTCTCCAAAAATGAGGAAGAGAGGAGGCAGGCTGTGCCCACATATCCTGGATGGTCACCCTGGACCACATGCTCACTCATATCCTCCTGTAAACAAAAAGGCAGAATTAATACAACGCTAATTACATGTACCACATAAAACCATCAAAAATCTTGTACAGAATGATTAGAGGCCGTTTTAACATGAGTATTACCTCAAAGAACTCAAAGGTGAGCTCCAGGTTGTCGGGGTCCATGGTGTGGATGCTGTACTCGGTCCACTGGGACGGCTCCAGAGCGTAGCCACACTCGGGCTGCGAGTGACGCGACTTATAGCCGTTAGCATTGATTAGACTGATCTCCAGAGTGGGTGTCATTTTGTCGCAAGTTGATGGACTGGGCTCCTCCTCATCATCATCATCCTCTTCCTCAATGCCCTCGAATGTCAACTTAATCCTGTATAGGCAAGTCAATTACAGATATAGTCATATTGAAGGCCATACATATAGAAAATAAAGTTTAAAATTAAACTCTTAAGACAGGCTCAGAGGTCGTGAGTTTTAAAATCGGGCTGCATCACGCATTAAAGGGGAAACTTCACAAATATTCTTTCTAATTTCAAGCATGCACAAAATACAACACTGGAAACACACTACAGAACAGCATCAAGATTATTTTAATGATTACTAAGGCCATTGCACCAGAGAGAGCAGTCAGGGAACAGAGCACCACCACATGTGATCTTATAGGGAAGCAGACGTAAACAAAAAGGAAACTGTGGTGCAACAACTTGCTGTGACATTAATAACACTTTGCAAAAAGATCTGGGTAAAAATTTGAGAACGATTTGGCAGAAAGACTTAGAATGTGAATTGAGTGAGGAGGACTGGTCAAAAATCTTGTCAAATACGGGGAGGTATATAAAGGAAGCTAGGGGGAAATTTACCCAATATAAAATAAAACATAGGTTTTATTTTTATTTTAAAATAAAAAGTTGAATTACAAAAAAATAATACTTTGCAATGAGGGAAAAACAAAAGCAGAAGGTTAAAGGAGCCTATATGAGAAAATAGTTGGGAAGACGTGGTCAACATGGTTGGTTGGTTTTAATATCTGTAGCTAAAATTAGCCTAAAGGGCTAGAATGCTTATCTTTGCTTGGCAGCTGCATCCGCTTGCTTTAACTCGTAAATATCAAACATATTTAACATTATCTTAACAGGATAGTTGGTCTCCAAGCAGTTCGGTAGGTTTACTAACTGGATCTGTTAACCCCTCAAATTGACAAATAATCTGGGCCCAAAGCCGGTTCAGACCAAGATCCCACAGCAGGTTTCTACTCCAGTTGTTGGGACGGGTGAGCCAGGCTTAAGCTACTCCTATTATAATTACGTATGCAGGACTTCAGTTACACTCAGGTAACCGTAGCAGCGCAATGATCCGTCTTGTGTCACTTTCTCGCTGGACTTTCTCTGGCCACCTGGTGTTAAATTTGGCCATTCGCGTCATCCTTACCTGAAGCGAGACTTCTTGAATTTCTTCTTCGTGATGGACACCGGAGGCATTTTAGAATTGTGCAGACGTAGGCGAATTTCTGTCTGGCACGTCAGCCACCCAGAGTCAACACAATTCACCCCATCTATAGAAATAAGAGGACACAGACGGGAAACACGCGATGAGCCTGTACAGTCACTTTGTCATTCATGAATGCTGACCGCAAAACTGGTCTCAGCTACAATAAGCAGGGCGGAGGCTAGTCTTTGTTCGGTTATAATGAACAACCTCAAAACCTGTGTTACTCAAAAGAAAGAAAGCGTTTAGAGACTTCCTATAATTTACTTCTACACTGCCTTTATATGAACCCTAAGTGAGGTAAATAGGACTGCAACTAACAATTACTTTCAATGTCTACTATTTTCTGGAATATCCGATCAGTTGTTTGGTCTATAAGTTGACAGAAAATGGTGAAAAATGTCCATCAGTGCTTCCTCAAATGTCGATTAAGCTCTAGTACATAATCATATTAATTGTGTTGGACATTTAATGGAGGCTTTGTGTGTTTTTACTGAACTTACTGTTAACGCCAAAGTGTCCGTCATCAATATTCTGGTGTGTTGCTGCAATAAAATAAAAAAGCATTAGAAGGATGCTTACAAAACATCTGTAACCAGGACACTTTGTATGGCATTAGGGTTAACTTAGCAGGTTGTTTATGAAACTACTAAGAACTTCAACAAAACATTGCTGCATCTAACATAAATGTAAACTTCATGTATTTATCGCAAATTCGTTATTTTAGTAGGAAAAGCGTGTTAGTAGGATTCTCTAAAACCAAAAAAAAAGGCATAGGGTAATAGGAGGTGATAAAAAAAAAGAGGACACCTAGCAGCTGTATCTATTCTCCCTATCAAGCTCACACTGAATGAGCTTTGTTTGCATTATGTCAACACAATGCCATGTTCACTAGAGAGATCTACAATGACAGGTCATGACATGTGCTGCATTGCAGTGTTTCCTCTGTGCCTATTGATTATTCCAACATGTGCTCTCCCCTAATCTTTTTTTTTTAAAGCACAGTGCCAAATAAGCAAGAAGCTCCAGAGGCTGCCAGTGAATTACAGTGTTGTGGGAGGAAACACTGCAGTCCTGTAAACATTAGATTAGTCATAAACCCAAAATAGGGCAGCACGATACTGGACAAAAACTAACATTGGGATATTTAGTTCTTCTGTTATATATGTATATATTGTAATATGAAAAAATAAAAGAATGTTTAGATGACTTGAACAACTCTATTGGGAAGGTAGTAATCTTTCTAGCATGGTTGGGATTTTGTAAAGGAGTTCATCTAGATCATATCTTATATGGTTTAACACTTCCAAAGGCATCTAAAATAGCCTTTTGCATTGGTTGGCAGTTAGATCTGGCTTTATAGGCCTCATATACCCCTTTTCCACCAAGAACAACCAGGTGCTAGTTCGGTGCTGGTGCTAGTTCAGTGCTTAGTTAGTTCAAATCTCGTTCCTCCTAAGAACCTGTTTGCTTTTCCACTGGCAAGGGGCCAAGTTGGAGTCACGCCATTGCGTCACCATAAAACGAATAGGCTAGCATCGATTACATAGCAGTTAAACAAACGCAATAAGTTGATGATAATATCGATGTTTATCTTTATAGATGGTCTTAAGGCTGATTGCGAGGCGGAGGTCGCCTGTTGCCTGGGCACATCCGCGATCGCGCTACTGGTGGGACATAATTGTACCAGATTTCAGCTCCAACAGTTTGTGCAAAACTTCCGTGTATCCCAGGAGTCATTCCAATACATCTACGATAGGACCAGAGACGTCCTGGAGAAAAAGGACACAAATTACCGCTTGTGTGTCCCTTTCCACCGGTGATCCTTGGTCACGATAACCCCGCCCCCAGCCCCTGACGTAATCGGTGCTTAGCTCTGGCCCAGCAAAGAGTTGGTGCTTGTTAAGCACCAGTTCTTAACACCTGAAGCCGGTGCTTAGGTGGTGGAAACACAAAGAACTGGTGCTAAGTCAGGCTCTGGCTCAGAACTAGCACTGGGACCAGCTCAGTGGAAAAGGGTTAATATAGAGCTTTGTAGTGCTAATTTTAATGGTCACACGCCTTTCATTTGCAACCAGATCTTCTATTTCAGTGTCTCTTGCTTATTCTGCTGTGCATGTGTGGAGCCTGCATGTCAACAAACTAAATAAAGTTAAAAAAACAAAACAAAAAAAAAACACTTCAAGAAGCCTTAAAACAGAGTAAATGATCTTTTATCAGACATCTCTTATAGATTTGTCATAAAGAACGCAAACAGTGCAAGTCTTCTTTTATATAAAGAAATGCCATCATCGCAGTGCCGATGCAGCCCCAACCCAAAACAACAAACTTTTCTTAAGCAGGATGGGAGGTCTATGGGGGGTTTGAGTATTACACTTCACCAAACCGTGCACCTTTATTCTGTTGTTCTATACCTGTGGGGCTCATCGTGCGAGGCTGATGATGGGTCTCCCACATATTGACTATCACTTGATAGGGACCACCTGCACTCTGCAATTTCAATGTTGGGTACAGTGTTAGGGTTTTCAGATCAGATACAGTGAACTACTTCTCAGCCAGAGGTCAAAGCCTGTCTTGGGACCAGAGTGTGAGAAAGGAATTAGATCCGTTATAGTCACCAATCCCCCATCTAGGGCAGTCAGCCACCATGGGTTGAAATCTGAAAAGTGGTTTTGTTAGTGAAGAAAAAAGAACTCGTAAATATTCTGTAGTTACATGTTAAGCTGCTCTTTCTATTCTAATGTAATTAAACATAGTAACAATATGTATATAGCAGCAGATATTTATTTTTAAATCACATCATAGCAGCCAGTTTTAGTCAAGTCTGCAACTATTAAAGTCAGTGAAACCCCGCTTATGTTGCTGCTACAGTAACTTCCCAGTATGCACACATCATCAAAAACAAAGCTTTTTTCCTGTCTCACCACAGCTGCTAAGAGTAAGACTTTGATAAGTTTCACTTTGCAAAGATTTTAGGTCAAACCACACAATGAGGCGTCTCACAGCAACAGTACAAACACGTGAGGAAACCAAGTCAAAACATGCAGAGCCTCACACAAAGTGAGCTCCACCCTTGGAATAAAAAAAAAAAGTAATCAAGAACACACCCAGGCTGCACAAAGTCACCAGAAACTTTTGCACTTTGACGCCTAGAGCTTGATCGTAGGGAAATATCTCCCACGTTTTCTCTCTTTTTAAAGGAAATCCGATTCCTGGCGTGTTAGTCTGTGTGTATGTTTGCATACAGACAGGAGGCTAGGCAGAGGCCCGGGAAAGCCTCACGTGCCAGATAAGAACAAGCCGGCTGAGCAGTTTTCCTGGACTTAAATATATCCCACAGCACCGACCTCAAGCAGCTTCTGAGGGCATGAATACAGATGTAGAGACAGTAATCCACAGATTTTGTGAATGATCCAAGCTTAAACTGTGACACACAATCAGAGGAAGTCATAGGTAAAGTTCATGGTGACTTTGAGATTCAAAACAAACTAACACAACTTGTTTTTCCTCTTTCTGCTGAAGAGCTGCAGAACGACATGCATCAGTCCATCAGATCACATGGCATGCAACAACATGAGAAGGCAAACTGAGATTATAATCAAATTTAACAACAATATTTATCTGTTTAACAACTAGTAACTACACCAGGGCTGCCCAATCCTGGTCCTCGAGGGACACTATCCTGCATGTTTTTGATGCTTCCCTCTTCCAACACACCTGATTCAAATGATCAGGATCGTTATCAGGCTTTTGCAGAGCTTGATGATGAGCTGATCATTTAAATCAGGTGTGCTGGATGAGGGAGACATCTAAAACATGCAGGATAGTGGCCCTCGAGGACCAGGATTGGGCACCCCTGAACTACACTATAGATCTTTGACAATTACAAGCAACTCAATCTATGACTTGGCTCCACTGAAGAGAGACTAACCTTTGACTCCAAATAGAAGCCTTTGAAGTAGCGATACTTGGTAACGACACCTTTAGGAACGGTGACTGTTGTAGTCCATGTACATCTGTCGGTACAACAAAACACAGCTTTTTGTAAAGGCAAAATAATTAGGAAACACACCTACCATCAGCAGTAATGTTAGCAGTATTAGCAGTTAGAGAGTACACATGCTAACATTATTTAACCTGGACATAAGTGAGGTAGAGTTTAACCTACCCATCATCATCAACTGGCTGTAAGGTCACAGCTTTCTGATGGCTCCAGTTTCCCAGGGCTTCACAGCTCCCAACAACAGCAATCACCTCCCCTAAGAATGGTCAAAGAAGCATTTAAACCGATGAAACTTCAGCATTAATCGTCAACTCTTTAGATAATTGATTAATCGCTGTATTAATTGGTATTTTTAGAAGGTAGATTTGAATATTTTCTGGTTTCTTTACTCTTCTGTGACAGTAAACTGGATAATTTTTTTGGGTTGTGGACAAAACAAGACATTTGAGGACGTCGTCTTGGGCTTTGAAAAACACTACTCGATGTTTTTACACTTTACAGATCAAACAAGATTCTAGATCAAACAGAAATTGGTGGAAACAACCTTTTTGCCTGTTATTGACTATGGAGATGTGTTGTATATGAATGCTTCTGCTAACTGTCTTAGCAGGCTGGATAGTGTGTACCACGGGGCACTGAGATTCATTACTAAATGGGGTCCCCTTACTCACCATTGTGTACTCTATTCTAAAGTTAACTGGACATCTTTATGTG
>OMNN01101120.1:0-15537 GCA_900302755.1 Chromis chromis
ACCGCATTATCTACAAAACCATCCTCCTTACCCTTAAGGCCCTCCATAACCTGGCCCCTCCGTACCTTACTGAACTCCTTCACATTAACGCACCCAGCCGGACCCTCAGATCATCTTCCTCCCTCAGCCTCACCATCCCTCCTGCCCGTATGACCACCATGGGGTCCAGAGCCTTCAGCCGCTCTGCCATCTGCCCACCTGACATCCACAACATCGACTCTCTGGCCATCTTCAAATCACATCTCAAAACCCATCTGTTTAAAAAAGCCTACTCATTATGACTCTGTTCATCTCACTGCAAACTTCTGTTCCGTTTTAATATTGTCAGAAAATTTCTGTCCTGTTATTTAAAAAAAAAAAAAATCTGTTAAATTTCCTCTTTTTAAGTTTTTACTTCTAGGTTTTTATGTGTTGTGCTTTTGACTTTGCTGTTCCTGTTTGTAAGGTGTCCTTGGGTTTTTTGAAAGGCGCCTATAAATAAAATGAATTATTATTATTCCCATCAGTCTCAGCTGTACTTTAGAGTCAATTTTTTTTTCATTTAACTGAAATTAATGTTCTTTAAATGTAAGTTGCTTTACAATAAATAGTTTAAAATGGGTTTAAAACCAAGTCCTACAAAACAAAGGGACAAAAGACATCCATGCAGCTAAAAGTCCTTCAATCCAACACTGGGTGACACTAGGTGGTTTCTAGTCACTGGTTTACAGTTAAGTGTAGTAAGACACAAACAAATCAATGAAACCTTACTCACTTTTTTCTAAATCTCCTGTGGATCTGGAGGGTAATTAATTATTACATTTGCCTTTTAAATGCATGTCCAGGAGACAGAGCAGACTTACTGCAGTGATCTTATTAGCTATATTAAGCTGACTCCACAGACTCTTCAATTTCAAATGACCAAACGATGCTATAACATAAAACCAACACTAACTGAATGAAAACTAGAGTAGACTCATTACGTCATCTTCAATATGGAGAATGATTCTGACAGGACAAGACGCTGCAGCACTGATACTGTCTTTTATATTCCCCATGGAAATCAAAATCCAATTTCCCTTACAATGTCTAATTTGTACCATTGAAACATACGTCAGAAATAAATGTGTGTAGCAGTTTCTCTCTCCTCCTCCTCCAACAGGTGATATTCAGTCACCCTGTTGCATCTTCCTCAACGTAGCGCAGGTCACCACTTAGAAGCTGATTAAGGAAGCCAATCTTACACAAGAGAGTGAAGGTGAGGGTGGAGAACCATAGAGTAAGGTGGTGAAGGGTGTTGAGATCATGTCACACGTTTCTGAAGAGGTACGGTGATGCGAACAAACTCAATGTTTACTTAAGTAGCTCATCAGATCGCCACTGTCAGGCAATCAGAGTGAAATAGGAGTCAACGGCTTGGTCCTTGTTGTCCTTAGGAACAGCGTCACTCAGATATTGTCAAACGCAATCATCCTCCTGTAACCTGCTGTGCATGAAATGGACTTGAAGAAAGCACCTGTATTTAACTGGAATGTAAAAGAGGTTAGACAAGGTGGACTGCTGTGTGAAACATTTAATTTCCTGCATCATTTAAGATTAAATTTCTTGGTTTATCTCACAAGATTTTCCTTTTTACCTTGGTGAAGCTGCCTTCAGAGAATCAGAAAATCCAAATAAAACAATAATTCACGATTTTTCAAGGAGGCCTCAGTAATACAATCAGTAATACAAACCGTTTATCTCTTCAGTTAAGTAGATGAATATATGTGTATGACCATTTTTAAAGTCATGGTTGTTTTGACCTGAATTTTTTTTACAATGGCTGTTTGCAAAGACTTTTTTTTTTAGTGCTGGGATTCCAGTCCACTTATTAATGTTTTTGTTCTGTTCTTCTGCCATGCACCTCATTGCTATAGATTTACTTGGCTGATAAACACACACAAACAACAATTTCAACTGAGGGAACATGCAATTCAACTTAAGGAATGTGTAGAGCAAAAAAAAAGAACATTAGCGGACAGCTACACTGCAAGTTAACCAGTTAAGTCAGTTTCAAGCTGCTGCTCTGCACCGCTAAACTACTGATTTTATAACTGCAATGTTGTTTTGACAAACTAAATACAACTGTGCTGTGAATTAGGAGATATTTCAGTCTAAACGGATTACTGAGAGAGAACATTAGACGCGACAGAAAATCCTGGTCTCATACACTCATTCACATCTATGTTGTCTGTTGTGCAGTTAACTGTTTTGTTTTGTGCTGTCAATCACTCATACCAGTGAGAGTCTTCTTCCTGAAGAACAGCAGTACAGCTGCATTTAAAGCGACAGACACTGAAATTGCCAGTTAGATCAGGACTAAAACCAGGAGTTATACGATCACGGTGAAATAAGGCCCCATCCACCCGAAGCCAAAACGCTTATAGTTTCAAAAACGTTTCAGTAAATGTGTCCGTCCACATGAATTCACTTGATGCGCCTGAAAACGATGTAAGACACATGCCAGGCCTGTTGTTGGCGCTGTGACGCATAACGGAAACTGGCGGCGGGACTTTAGGCATGCGCAGAAATCTGTATACGATGTAAACATAGAACATGAAGTGACGTATTGTGCTTTCCATATTTGTTTGGTGAACACGGTGATAATGCAGAAGAAGTATACTTTGCTGTAATAGCGATAACAGGGTGACTAGCTTCAGCTGTACACACCAACATTGTACGGCGCCATAGTTGTAGTCATTTTCTGAGTTTGGCGCATACGCATTTATCGAGAGGTGGAGTTGTGACGCAAGCGTTTCAGAAACGATTCGGATACAGTGTCAACACGGAGCTGCAGAAGCGGCGGTTTCCAATCTATCCACTCTGGGACCTGGTTTCAGAAATGATCGTTTTCAGACCCAAAAACGCCGGCTTGGTGTGGATGAGACTCCGGTTTGATGAATTATTTGTGCGTTTAGGCCTGGGTTCGTTTTCGTGCTGGTTGGGGACTAAATCATCTTTCCTGTATTTTGAGCCAAACAATTGGAAGAGTCATTCTGGGGACCTGTGAGACTTTTATTATTTTACTTTAAAAGGACACTATACGGTGCCTTTAACATTTCACCAGTTCCATCGGGCAGCTTTAGAGTGTGTTGTTTTGCTTTTCAGCTGGAGGGCATCACTATATATTTTACCTGGTTTAACTGAACCTTAATATACTTCCCTACTTTGCCAAAAGAGCTGTGTTTGACCTGCCTGTTTAAGTTTCATTTCTTTAGTGAGATTATTTCTGCTTCCAGAGCAGCTCAGCTCCAAAACCCAAACTTCAACCTGTCCGTGTGGAGTTATGCTTCCTTTCTTGTGTTTGTGCAAACTGAAACCATCTTTTCCTGTCTCTGTCTCCACCTGACTGTCTGACTGAGTGGCGACAAGTGTCTCCACCTCCTTGTAATGAAAGGCTGTGCGCTGGAGGAGTGAGCAGCATCAGAGAACACCTGTAGGAAAGCAAACAGCCTCAGTAAGGACAGCAGCTCTAATAAAGAGGAAAATTAACACCCATGCCAAAATAAAATGTGTTTACTGGAGCTGGCAGGGAGAGAAGTGGAGGTGGAAGGATTAAAGAGCCAGCATTTGAAGTGTGTGTTTGCGTAGAAAACATTAATGTTAATGCTGAACTCAAATTTGAAAAGGTGAACACGTTACATTTTGTACAAGAAGCAACCACAGCAGCCAGATCAGGTTTCTAAAATTTCCCGTCTTTAGGACGGCGGCCTGCACACAGAACACATGCTCACACACACCCACTCTCACTTTCCCTGTTTGCTCTCTCATTGCTACCTGGCAGCGGTGACAGTTTATTGCTCCTTGGGCACTTTTTTTATCAGATGATTCATGTCTCTTGGACGGGGTGGCACTCCAAATGTGCTTTGATTGAGGAAATTTAGCCCAAGGCCCCTGAACTACTTTGACAAGTCCTGACTCGTCTAACTTGAACCCAAATGTGACTCCAGTCGGTTGAAGGGACTTTTGAAAGGTCACTGCAGAAACAACATGCAATGTGTTTAGCCCATAACTCATACTCAAAAAATAAATCACCCTGTTCTGAGTTTAGTTTGTAGCGAACGAGAAGTTGCATAAATAGATGCAACAACATGTACAGAAAAATATGTTTTTGCTTTCGGCATAACCAAACTGTGTTTACTGTCGGGTGTGTTGCGGGAACACCACCAAACACCGTTTAGGGTGTTTGGCACACGCACCAGATGATAGACTTTATGGTTCTCTTGAAAAACATGTGAAGACAAAAAGTAATGTTTGCATGCTTCTTCAACCTTCTCGCTGCACAACAAGCCGCTAAACATACAGGGATGGTTTAGAATTTGTTCATTTCAGTCAGCAATTAGCCGTTGTACTCAGCTGTATTTTCCTGGCTCACCTCATCCTCCTCTGCAAGCTTATTGTTATCTGCTGTTAGTGGAGTAATTCTGCTTTCATATACCCTAAATGTGTTTCATTTACAGAGTTACCGCTGTGAACAGACTAATAAAACAAATGAGAATTCAGTTCTAGTTTGGAAACAGCAGTTTGTATAACATAATGGTTCTTCCTTCACAAATCAGAGATCGCAAATTGCTTTTCAGACGTTCAGATATGATTGGTTGATCCATGTATTTATAGTATTCTAATACTGGATGCAAATGTACTTGAGGCAATTTAATCTCAGGTATTAAATGTGTGGTTTTTTTTTACTGTATATAAAGGAACACTTGAGGAAAAGTTTCTCCCAAGGCTTTTGATAATAACTGAAAAATAACAGATTTGTATTTTCTGCTGTCAGGGCTGACAAGCTGAAAATAAAATCCCCAAATAATCCATGATGCATGAACTCAAGGCTATTAAAATGTGTTAATTGCCAATTAGTCTTGATGCTCTTGATGCTGCACTGATGGTGAAAGCTGCCCAGAGATAAAACATACTATAGCTCCAACAGACTTCTTCTTTAGTCTCTTTTGTGATAAACCAAATCTGTTCCACACATTATTTTAATTTATCTATAAAACATATGCATTAAATGTAATTCAAAACTGCTTTCTGAGGAAGTCCCGTCTTCAGCTTTGGAATCACAGCTGAGAACAGATTATGGTTTACTGCCCAGTTGTCGTAATTTGGAGGGCTGAGCAAAGACAGGTTTGCTTCAACCTAAGTGTCATTTTGGTAGATGTAATTATTGTTGTCGGCGAACACCCTTGCGAGCTGGCAAGCCTCTGGATTGCTGATCTGCAGTAGAGAGACGAGCCAGCCGGCTGACATTACCTGAGCATATAGCCGTGCTGAAACTAGGGAGAAAAGTCACTATGTAGAATGGAAGAAAACAGTTTCTCCTGTTTTTGCTGCAAGAGCTCAGAAGATTTCACTACCATTTAGGTATTATATACTGATTTAGAGAAGTATTTTAAGCAAAGACAAATATTCCCAAGACTGTGCAACAGTGAATGGTGGAGAATTTCACTGTCCCGCCGAAGCTTAAGTACTGCTTCCGAGGCTTTTACAATCTGCCAAGGATTGAAAATATACACCCTCAGCTTTGTTACTTCTTTTGGTGCCTCAGCTGCATTAAAAGCATCTAGTATGAGAACAGGTACAGGGAGGTCCTTAACACCCATAAAATCCAGAGTCAAAACCAGTTCATTTCATTATTTACTGCCATTGGAGAACGGCAGGTGTCTCAACATGTCAGAAAATATAATAATGAGCTGAACTGAGTTTGTGCCTTTTTCTGCAGATGCCCCGAAGGATGACAGTGGGAACATTTTTTCTGATTTACTTTTTGAGTTCCCTCGCAATATTTTGTTCTTTCATTCCGCCTGATCTATAGGAAGAGTCAGTATGTTAGCCCAGTCCTTCAGAGAGTTATGAAGGAAAGTTTAGGGAAGCACTCCGCCGATATTAAATAAGAGGGGAGCTGTGTCACTCTACATGATGAATTTATTGCTCTTTCCTCCTTTCAAACGGTCGAGCTGTGAAAGAATACAGCCACTAGCTGTCCTGTGTGAAGCTGCTGATCATTACGAATCTATGGATTTAGCTGTGTGACTATGAGAGCTCTTTACTGGTCTTGTTAACATTAGAGTAAGAAGCGATTGTTAAGCCACACAGGTAATATCATCAGATATGACACCAACACGCCTTAAAGAGTTCAAGAACACAGTAGCTGCAGCACAAAGCTCAGTCAGCACCACCACAACCATTCACTGCATGGAGTTAGTGTTGCACTCATTATCAACTGTATGTCTCACAGCCGTAATAATAACAATCAAAGCACAGCCATGGGTGCAGCCCCAATCACAGCGACAGCATCATCCCTTGATCATAATCACAGCTACCAGTCTGTCTCAATCAGCCTCGACAGCAGTCAGTGAGAGCGCTGGGTGAACTTGCTCCTCGTCTATGTCACCGCAATGATTGCTGCTGAGGGTGCAACGACTTGTGCTGTGCCAAAAAAAACTGTAGCGGTCAAGTACATCATAAAGCTTCTATGGATCAGAGGGAATGCAAAAGTTACTGTGAGGGAATTCAGACTTGATTATAAGGGAATACAATTGATGTAGAAGGCAAAGTAAAGCAATGTATTGCTAGAAAAGCGGTGACCCTTTGGGGGATATGTATATTTTCCCCTAAAATCATCAAGAAGGTGTTTCTGGAAACATTTATAATACTTACATTTTTTACTCTGCAAACACAATGGCAGCACCAAGGCTAGGTGCTAAATCTGTTTCTTATCCAGCAAGTCTCGGAAACTTCAAGGCCCTCTTCAAGGTGAAAAACTAGTCACAGAAAAGAAGAACGACCTTCGTAAATCTGGAAGAGTCTAAACTGATTACACCCACGTCTCCACAGGCACATACCCAAGGCCCAATCCACACGAAGCCGAAACGCACATCGTTTCCAAAACGTTCTTTGTACAGACGGAGCCGTTTCAGTAAATGTGTCCGTCCACACGAATTCACCTGAAATGGCTGAAAACGATGTAAAACACACGCCAGGCCTGTTGGTGGCGCTGTGACGGCGTAACGGAAACTGGCGGCGAGACTTTAGGCATGCACAGAAATCTGTATACGATGTAAACATAGAACATGAAGTGGCGTATTGTGCTTTCCATATTTGTTTGGTGAACACGGTGATAATGCAGAAGAAGTATACTTTGCTGTTGTTGCGATAACAGGGTGACTAGTTTCAGCAGTACACATGCAACACTGTACGGCGCCATAGTTGTAGTCCTTTTCTGAGTTTGGCGCATGCGCATTTATCGAGAGATGGAGCTATGACGCAAGCGTTTCAGAAACTATGTGGATACGACCATCCACACGGAGCGCAGAAGTGCCGGTTTCAAATCTTTCCACTCTGGGACCTGGTTTCAGAAATGATCGTTTTCAGACCCAACCCCAAAACGCGGGCTTCGTTTCCGTGTGGACGGGGCCTTATACTTTAATAATTTTTACACTGCAAACACAATGGCAGCACCAAGGCTAGGTGCTAAATCTGTTTCTTATCCAGCAAGTCTCGGAAACTTCAAGGCCCTCCTCAAGGTGAAAAACTGGTCACAGAAAAGAACCTTCATAAAGCTGGAATAGTCTCAACTTATTACACCCACGTCTCCCCAGACACATACCTAAGAATGCCTAAATGTTTCTTAAATAAATTGCTAAAATAAGGACACAAAAATTCCAACTTTAAAATTTCCGTGACATATTTCTTCGTGCTACACCAGAAGCCCTCAGATGGCCTTCTGATGGTTTTCAGAAATTACTGTAAAGCTTCAGATCCAAGTGACAGCCTCCTCTGTCTCCACTTGGCTTCTGGCTGAATAACAAATTCAGTTATTCAACATTCCTTTCACCAGCTCAGTACAAGTCTGATTTGCATTACAATATAGGTTCCACGAAATTACTGCTTTCCCCCCCAATTTTGCTCGTCGGTGAGACAGAACATACTAGCAGCACTCTCATAAACCCTCGTTCCGTCAACAGGTGTGGGGCACCGGTGTGAGATTGTTCACATTGTAAGCTCCCTGGCCTTTCATGCTTGGTTACTTAGTAGCTTGAAGCAGTGAAGGAGGAGTGGAAAGGGGGGGGGGTTGAAGCAATTAGTGTGTGAAATAGATATCCTCTGCTTTTCCAGCCGCCAGCCCCGCTCTGCCCCGAGTACAAAGTGTTAGTCTGTCAGCAGTACCTTGACATGGGGAGAGTGCTCGCTGTTGTTTGTGCTTGCCTGGCGACCATCTCGTCTGATTATATGGTGCAGTGACTGGAAGGGGGCTCTGAGGAAGCTGTGTCATTTCTCACTGGTGACTCAGCGCTTTTGGGGAATCTGTAAAATGTTTGACACACTGAGCTGTTTTGTTTCCTTGTCGTTTCAGCGTTAACATCCACGAGAACATTCAGGATGGAGTCATTAAACCATCAATGCGTGGCGCCAACAAACTCACCGACAGTGTTTTTTGGACATTTACAGCATTAGTCTTTATTATGGAAGTTAAAATGCACATTTGACTTAATTATAGCTTGTGTTTGAAGACGCTAACACACATAGAACAGGTATTGTGATTTATTTTAGGAAGTGAATGTGGCGTTTAATGCAGTAGGTGGCAGATATTTAAATGTCATCTATTAAATAGAATTGCATGATAAATAGCTTTTCTCAATTTCTTTTAAATCAAATTGCCCTTAAAAATTGTGCTTATGTCATAAGAATTATTTACAATACTCAAAAATCGAGATATTTACAGCAGAGGAATGTTTAAAAATATATATATATATTTAACAAATTCTACATCCAAACCATTTAGCTATTTGTTTTAATATAAAACATTGTTAATAGACTGATGAGTGTACAAAGAAGTGCAGCTTCATAAATAGCTTAAGAACTTGAGAAAGGGCAGAGAACATACATTCACCTCTATCTAATGAGACCGTGACAGAAATGTAACACTTTTTAAAAAAACGTACTAAGCCTGGTGAAGCACAGGGAGTAGTCTTTACATGTTTATTAAAATAAAACTTGAAACTTAAAAAAGAGAAACCTGCCCATTATAAACAGCAATGGACTGTTGCCTGTCGCTCCCCTTTGTGTCTTGCATGTACTGTTTCATTTTACACTCAAACGCAAGAATCTCAAAAACCCAGATGGTAATTTAACAACACTTGGAGCTGATGATGACAGTGTTTCATCCAGAGAATCTTCTCTTCTTCAGATTTAAAAAAAAAAACAACTAACAAAAACAAAACAAAAAGAATAATTATTTCAAACATCTTCTCCATGCTGATTTCTTATTCAAAAATGACGGATAACATCAAGAAAAACACACAAAATTAAATAGATTTGATGAAAAAATAATTCTAAATAAGCAAAGAGATATTTTACCTCTAGCTAACAACTTTGCAAAAATGAAAAGTCTGAAATTGCTTTTTTGTTGTTGACCCAGTATGATAAAAAGCAGCAATACCTCTGAGAAGCTAAAGCCAAACAAGATGTGGCATTAAAAAAAAGCCTAAATAGTTAATTTATTATGAAAATAATTTAGGATTCATTTTCTGTCAATAAACTCAGTGTTCCATTTCCAGTCAAATGACCTACTGGGTTTAATTGAGTGTAATGTTGGCTTGTGTAGGGGTAAGTACATAACATGAAACAGAGCTGCATAGCACCAAGCTCCTTTACAATGCCCGTTGTCTTTCAGACTGCTCTATGACTAAGATCTAATGACAACATATGCGAGGCACAAGCCGGGTGCCTATAGAACATTAAATTGCAGGGTCAGACGGGTTCCTCAAACGTCTGTGTCCAGTGGGGGAGGGAAGTCAAGACATGGTGACAGAGAGTCCTGACTGTGTGTGGAGCTAATCCCAGTGTCTGAGTCTGTGTCTGTAACGTCTAGAGGGGACAGGCTGTGTTTGAGTTTCACTGTCTGGGAGACGCTGCACTGAGTCTCACATTTCAGAGGCACCGGTACGGGCTTCTTCTCCTCTATACTGTCCACGATTAGCAGCGAGTTCAGCTGGGCGGCTAGCTGCCAGCACTCCTGGTCCTTGGAAACCAGCGTGCTGTCAAAGTACTTCAGCTGCTTGTCTATTTCTGCAGCCTGGTTGTGAAGGGACACGCCGGTGAAGAGGCTGTGTTTCAGTTCATCCTGCAGCCTCCCGAGTTCAGCAGCGTAGAAAGATTCGTCAGCGTCAGAGGGGGTCCAGGAAGCAGCCGCCGCTCCTTCCTGCCCACTGTCCTCATCTTGGTCCCCAGAGAGATTGGCCCTCCTCAGCTCAGCGTCGATATCCCGGGACAGCTGGAGGATGAGCTCCTGGTGCCTCTGAACCTGCACCTCCAGCTCTTCCACCCCATCGCTGGTATACAAGTACTCGTGCAGCTGCTCCTCACTGTGCGCCTCCACATTTGGACCACAAGCCTGATCCAGTGAACTCTCAGGCTCAGCTTTCTCTTGCACCTCAATCTGCTCAATCTCCAAATCCAGGTCCCTCATCCGCTGGATCTGCTCCCTGATTGTGTGGTCCTGGTTGAGAATAAGCTGCACCATCCGGTCGATCTCCTCAGCTCCCGGGCAGCTCCTGCTCTCTTTGTGAAGTTTCTCCAGCTTCCGGAAAGCTTTCTTCACCATACGCTTTTGCCTCTCCACTGGCATAGACTGGGGATACTGAGGGCGACCGTGCTCCCATCGCTTCGGCTTGGCCCCTTTGGGCTTTATAACTTTCTTAGCAGGCTGAGGCACAAAGTCACTGGTTTTGACTAGAATAAACTGGATGAAGGGTCTCTGGTCACCCCAAGCATACCAGAGCCTCAGGATTCTGGTGAGAGGAGGCAAAGCTCTCTCGAAGCCTTTCCACCGCTCGACGAGACAGAAGTCTTTGGGTTCCCCATGCAGGAGCCGCTTGCTCTCTGGGACGGACTTGTGATCCTCCAGCAAAGCCTGAATCATATCTGCACATGTTGTGTGCTTTGTAACTCCACAGACAACCTTCTCTTCATTGCAGACAGTAACTTGAATCTCCTTTCCAACCACAGGCTCTGCATCTTTTGTCCTAGGTGAGAGACAGAAAAACAAAGCTTACAATTGTGACCACAGAATGACACATTTGGAAGACTTAACCCCTTCATATCCAGTTCCCCCTTAAGTAGTTTTACAATTGTTAAGATCGTTTTTTTTTTTTTACGATTCCATCTGACAGTAATCTTCCTTGTCAACTAATGGTTTACTATATTTACACTGTGTGAAACATTTAAATATGAGTCTTCATGATCTGTTTGTCTTCAACACTCCATTAAATCCAAGCAACCTCAATGTTTACTCATAGTTTTAGTCACATTTCCCTCGAATTCAGATTTGCATATTTAGTATTTTGAAATGTTGTGGTCTTCAGTGGAGTTCAATCAAATTCTGGGGATTTAAGAAGTGTTTGTAATGACAGGCCCATTGTGCTAATTAATGGTAAAAACTATGGAAATGCAGAATTTCACAGCAAACAATTACAATTACTTATAAACCATTACTTTTTAGGTATATTTCTCTGGAAATTTTAGCCAAACTAGTGACAGGCACAACGGGATGACAGTGTTGGTCGGCTGGTCACCACTTTGACTGACACATCTAACCATCACTGGTTAAATAGCCACAACACTTATGCAGACTTCTGAGGTTCTCAGATGATACAGCTTACTCACATTAGTGATCCCCTGACTTCACCTAGTGCCACCATGAGGTTGAGGATTGTGGGTTTGCAAGACTATTGGATGAATTGTAATGTATTTTTTCCCCCTTTGGAAAAATTATAGAAGCTTTTGTGATGCCTTGATTTTTTCATGTGGCACCATCATCAGGTCAAATTGTCCAATGTGTAGATGTATGACCACATGACGTAAACATATTTCTATTTATGACTAATTAGCATATAATCACACTAACATGTTCAACTAAAATGGTAAATATGCTAAATGCTACTGGTAAACATAGTAGCTAAACATTAGCATGTTGGCATCATCATTGTAAACAGGCTCACATTAGCATTTAAACCACACTGTCTGACTGAGCTGGGAAGAGTTTTAGGCCCCGTCCACACGAAGCCAAAACGCTTGTAGTTTCAAAAACGTTCTTAGTAAAGACGGAGCCGTTTCAGTATATGTGTCCGTCCACTTGAATTCACTTGATACGCCTGAAAACGATGTAAAACAGATGCCAGGCCTGTTGGTGGCGCTGTGACGGCGTAACGGAAACGAGCTGAAACTGGCGGCAGAAATCTGTATACGATGTAAACAAAGAACATGAAGTGGCGTATTGTGCTTTCCATATTTGTTTGGTGAACACGGTGATAATGCAGAAGAAGTATACTTTGCTGTAATAGCGATAATAGGGTGACTAGCTTCAGCAGTACACACGCAACTGTACGGCGCCATTGTTGTAGTCATTTTCTGAGTCTGGCGCATGCGCATTTATTGAGAGGTGGAGCTATGACGCAAGCGTTTCACAAACGATTCGGATACAGTGTAAACAAGGAGCCGCAAAACCACTGTTTTCAAATCTTTCCACTCTGGGACCTGGTTTCAGAAATTATCGTTTTCAGACCCCAAAACGCTTCGTGTGGACGATACACTGGTTTGATGAATTATTTGTGCGTTTAGGCCTGGGTTTGTTTTCATGTGGACGGGGCCTTAATCACACATGTCTTTATTTCAAAAGCCGACTGTAGAAAGGTGGGAGGAAATGAGGAGACTGAGAGGAAGGATGACCTGCAAAATGGACCCTGCAGAACCTGAACCAGGGCCGATGATTCCATGTGCATGTCTCAATAGCTCCAAAATGTCAACATCAAATGAGAATCTTTTTAGAACGTACCAGTGATATTTCAAAGAAGTTAAGCTGAAGTGCTTTACATGCTTCCTCACAGCAGCAGGTCTAGAGCTGTCGTCTGACGTCTGAAGTCGTCTGCCCTTTCTCTTATGCTGTTGAAGTCCTTTCACTATTCCTGGTGTGTTTTCATGAATAGATGTTACTTTGCTGGCTTTCCATTAGGTCAATGAGCAGAAAACTACATTCGCTCATTTTGTGCTCCCTGGCTTGATTCTATTAGACTGTTACTCATCGTCTTACTCATCAGAGATGATCACTTAATGGTTTGGTTTTGGTTTTAACCCCAAGGCCCTCATTACCTTTTCGTCTGGACCGTAAAACCTGTTCAAAAATTGACCTCTGATGGGCTGACGGTATCCATTTTTTACATGCTTAATGGACCACCGGTAATATCCAGGACCTAATATCCACTCATTAAATGATAGGCACCAGCAATGCAGACAGCCACCAGTAATCGAATAAGTCGATAACATTGCCAGACATTTCAATTTGATTGTAAGATAAAGAATGATGTATCATGTTATTATTTATATGAAAGATAGCATGTTAGGAATATTCAGCAATCCGTGTGATTAATTGGGTTCGCTCTGATGTGCTGTAGCTCACTGCCAGGTTTCTGTCTCAGTGGATTATTCATATTTAAAGATAAAAACCTCCTCTGAAAGCAAGAATAAGTGACACATAATACTCTTGTAATTACAGACAGTTCAATCTCAAAGAAACCAGAGAAAGATTATCCGTACAATATCCACAAGAGACAAAAAAAGTGGAGCTCCTCCTCGAACACCGAACTGCAGACTGATTTTGTGGGTTGAAGGAATGTTGCTCTGTGGTTTGGAAACCCAACAGGCAGTACTTCATAAATCTGTTCACAGTAATAAATCAGAGTAATGTGCTTGTAATCCTGAATATTGTCAAGTTTCTTCTAAAAAAACTTCTTAAAATTACACAACAAAGCCAGATAGCATCACTCGGGGAGTTTAGCTGGAACACGTCAGGAGAATTGCTGATGTTGATGGACCGACACCACAGTGCCCACACAGTGTACCACTGATGTTCTTTTAGTGGAATTTCCCTCTAAGCAGTTTTATCTTTGCATTCCACTTTAAAATATAGATAAAGCTGAATTAAAAACAATAACTTGCAAAAGAATGAAACAAACCTTGTGATTAAAAGCAAATACTAAAGATGTTCTGCCTGGCTGACACATGTTTGATGTTGTTCCTCGGCTTGGTATGCAGGAACGATTTCACATCTGAACTTTGCATCATGTAGCTGCTATCAGTTGGATAACCTTGGCTGACGGCAGCTCATGTTAACCGCTGATCGTCACACGGGAGGGAGGACAAAAACACACATCCTTAAAAGATGATACAGACTCCTCCCGCCTGCATGCCAACACAGATAAGTAAGATATTAAATATTATGTAAAAGAGAGCTCTTAAATGCTACTTTGCAGATTCTACAGACTGATACCAGATGTGATTTTGTTCCTACACGGCATGAAAACACACAACTGGAGCATTGTGTAAACTGCTGGTGAATAAGGTCTCAGGAATGCGATACATACAATGCAAGAGGCTGGTTAATGGTTATTGAGACCCTTGGAGAAGAACGGGGCAAAGCAAATACCTGAGCTATGTGTAGGCCAAACAAATCCGGCATGCCTCTGGCTTTCACAGACAGCGACCATGACGACTTTGACCTCAGATTTTCCACCTACTACTACGACTACTACTGCTGCACCCCGCAAACACTACTGCAACACAGGACAGAAAGCAGTGGGTGGATACACTCTCCACACCTGTACAACATAACGCAATCTGACTGACACAGCTCTGCAACACTTAATGTGTTTGCACTGCTTAGAGTCAGAAATGAGGTTTTAGAGCTGATGGTTTGGGTGATTGTGGTGTATTTGAAAGGTAACTGAGTGCATTTATTTAAATCCAGCTTTTCAGTGTATCCTCTTATACTCTTATATTTTACTTTTTATGCCATGACATGTATTTAACTGCCGTAGTTATTAGTCACAGGTTATTTTTTTAAATACTAAAAAATACCAATCATAAGGGCGGCTGTGGCTCAGGTGGTAGAGTGGGTTGTCCACTGATGGCAAGGTTGGCAGTTCGATCCCCGGTTCCCCCCCACATGCCGAAGTGTCCTTGGGCAAGACACTGAACCCCAAGTTGCTCCCAATGGCAGGCAGACACCTTGCATGGCAGCTCTGTGTGTGAATGGGTGAATGCGAAACTCATTGTAAAGCGCCTTGGGTACCGCTAAGGTACAAAAAGGCGCTATATAAATGCAGACCATTTACCATATACCATATGAATGATGGAGAATCTTTATAGATTCATTCATTCATTCAACAGTAACATATTCAGTTGGTAAATTTAGCACTGCCTTGACTGATATGCAACATTTAAAGGCTGCTTTTACATACACAATAAAGGATCTGAAAACTTCTACCAAAAGCGGACAGACACAAAATGTTGGGAACCACTGTTATACTTGCATTGCAAATAAGTCGCTTTGGAGAAAATAATATAACAAATAACAATAACATAATAATTTTGGCCATTTTTATTGTAATAAAACCAATAAGGTAATAAAGTTTTTGAGCCAATAACGTACATAATACTCTTCAGTTTTTTTTTTTTTACATT
>OMNN01101121.1:0-20399 GCA_900302755.1 Chromis chromis
ATGTTGGGTGGGGGGTTAGGACTACGTGGAGAGGGCTGGGGTAAGATTGGGGTGAGGGTTTAAGTTGAGGGCAGAGGGGAAAGAGAGGAGAGGAGGCGTATGTGTGTGTGTGTGTTTTGCGTGAGGGTTTAAGTGGAGGGCAGACGAGAGGCTGCTGTGTGTTTGTGTCCTCTGAACGACCCCCTTTGCTGCTACACATGAACGAGAGGCTCCAGCTCAGCGGGGCTCTGCAGGAGTGTGTGCATGAGAGAGGAAAGCAGTACAGGTGAGATCATTTTGGACGTGTCAAGTGTAGATATCCATGTTTCTTCACTGCCCCGCTGTACAATCATTTCGGCACCACTGCTGTTATGGTAAAGTAACATTACACCATGCGTCATCTCATGTTGTTATTCAGCCGTTTTATTTTTGCTGTCTATATTATGTTTCAAGTTTAAGTGAGAAAATGACTTCAGCTAAAGTTACCAGCTGTTGTTACAGTCTGTAAATCATTTCAGTTTGTTCCAAGGGTTGCTATGATATCCAATGAATAAAATAGTCCATACATCCAGTATTTTTCTGATTAGGCATCTGACAAATGGGTCTATTAATAATATTATTAATACAGCACTGCAGTGATAATTATAAAGATTGAATAGATAAGGAACTGTTGGTGAAACAATGATTTGATTTTTGTTTTGGGTAAATTAATTGTTACATTAATCAATGCAAATATAGCAGGAGAGCAGGGTGTAGAAGGTGCAGCTCCATAGACTGGCTGGCATGTGACTCGAACAAGAGCACAGGGTGAAATGCAGGGCTCGGGTGAAGTACCATCTGTGCATCACCTGACAGGAAGCGCCAACACTCCTCATGCACTAAAGGTGCACTGAGCTCTCCTGCTCTTTTACACAATAGCCAATAAGAATTCAGACTTCAGAGAAAACAGCTTCAGCTAAACTGTCTCAAGGAGCTGTCATGGCTTATCCTCTGCAGGGCCATCAGCACCACCTCCAAACTGCATGGAGGGACACCTTATCTTCTTTGCCAGGAAGAAACCCGACGTGCACCTTTGAGAAACTGAAGAAAAAGGATCCAACAACATCCAACATTTCTTAAAGGAACTAGAACAGGGGTAGGCAACCCTGGTCCTAGAGGGCCACTATCCTGCATGTTCTAGATGTGTCCCTCTTCCAACACACCTGATTCTAATGATCAGGATCGTTATCAGGCTTCTACAGAGCTTGATGATGAGTTGATCATTTGAATCAGGTGTATTGGAAGAGGGAAGCATCTAAAACATGCAGGATAGTGGCCCTCAAGGACCAGGGTTGCCTACCCCTGAACTAGAGGATGTGATGGGCTGTGCAAGAGAGAGAATCCACCTTTGCCAGATTACACCATCCTAGAAACACTTTCCAGAGATAGGAAAATGCCACTTTTATTCATAGAGCTCGGGCTCCCAGCAGAGCATCAACCACAAATTTAGAAACTGAGCCCTCTCATTGGGCATGCCCAAAGCCTGAGCCCCTGGGAAAATAGATGGAAAAGTGTCCTCAGGACCTGGGACAGAATGCTCCTTGGAATTGGGAGTTCCCAGGGATGTCCTCAAAGGAGGTGTATATTGCTAAGACCAGATATCAGAAGCCAGGATGAAGCTCACCTCTTCCACCTGGAGTCTGCAGGAGAGTAAAGTAAGGAAAGGTATACAACGTTTTGTAACGTTTTCTTTTGTATATACTTATGTCCAGTTCGTTATTTGTATATAAGGAGAAAAGTTACAAGCAATTTCATTATACATTGTATAATGACAATAAAAGAGATTCTGGTTCTTCTGATTGGCCATTGCACCTGCGCCCAAAGGACATAAAAAGTGCATAGTTACTGATGAGAGAGTGACAAGTGAATCAAGGATGATATGATAGTTGATGCATAACTCATAGTTAATGACTATTTACTAAAAACCAGACAGAGATTCAATATTAGTCAATTATTAGATAATACTTAGTTTATCATTATCAATCAATCATTCAGGGGCACAAAGCGGTAACTACTGGTTCATTACTGATTACTCTAACAGTCTTTTGTGTTTTTTAAGCAAAGTAAGGCATTCACCTAAGGCTACATCCACACTAACACATTTTCATTTGAAAACCCTCTGCTGTGTTTACACCTAGTGTCCACACTACACTGCTGACCCTGACTTGGTTTGAAAACTCCAGGTTGCATTTTATTCTTAATAGGCAGAAAAGGAGACTTTTGGAAAGTATGACCCTGACACCCAGGTTTGCTTTGTGATGTCCCCCCCTTACTTGTTACACTCATATCATGTGAACCTTTTCCAGAAGACATTAGCCTGTGTTCATTTAAATTAGCCTGACTCACTAGAAACTACCTAGAGTTTTCAGTATCACAAAGGTGGCTCTCTTTTTACCTGGTTAGAGCACCATAGTGACTGATGCAGTGGAGCTGACCTGGTTGGGAGCAGGTTATGTTCAGAGTTTCAGATTTAACAAGCATCTCCTTTTAACCAAGATATCAGCTCTCTATGCAATACAGATTCTCATCTGATGGAATATGTTTTATCTGTAAAACTGCTGAGCTGTTACTAAAACCACTGAATGAAGTGGTGCAGTTACAGTATCACACACTGTATGCATTGTGTTGAAATGGAAGGCCGACATGTATCGAGATGGTGATGCAGAAATATCATAAACATGTTTTTATGTTTGGTCCATTTACACAGCTGGTACTGCAGCTAATAACACACAGGTTAGTTCATTATTCTACTGGCGCTATGTGATGACATGTGTTGTAAATATGCGCTATATAAATAAATAAATAAATAAATTGAATTGGTATTTATTACAGAGAATAATTCATCAGTAACATTAATTTCACTTTAATTTGGCCACAAATTAAAGGGTTAGGATTATCCTGTATTACGGGACAGCATCAGACCCAGATGCACTTCAATACAGTATCATGTTTAAATATAGGAAGTTTAAAGTTTAATAGTTTTATCATGAAGCTGTCAGAAATAAGTGGCTGCATTGATCGATAAAATAAAGATATTAACCCACGATTAAAATTTTTCTACCAGCAGTCGTGTTTTGCATCATTTGCAGTTGCAGCACTTTTTACTATAATTTTATTATGGGGTAACTTTCAATTCAATTTATTTCAATTCAAATGAATTTTATTTATACAGCACCTATTTACAACATATGTCATCTTAAGGTAAAGGGCCTACAAAATTATAAAGTGAAACCCAACATTCCAAAGTTTGCTTTAAATTCCCTTTGAAAAAGCACTGTAAGAAAAATAACTTCCCTTTACATGAAAGGACAAAAAAGCAGACAGAGAACAGATAAAGAATGCATAAGAGAGAAATAGACACTTTGGAGGTCGGCGAGGCCAATGACTACACTTTTAGAAATGATTTTAAATTCTGTTCTGAATTTTACAGGGAGTCACTGAAGAGAAGCTAATATTGGGGAAATAGGATGAAATGGTTTATTCACAAAAAAGTAGGTCTGCCTTATTGTACGATCCAAATCTTAATCAAAACTTGTCATGTTCTGCATGTAGGCTGCTGCTCGTTTGGTCGTTGTTTCCCATAACGAAAGGGATTTGGAAAACAGTGACACACAGATAGCAGAAGGGGAAGAGGAAGCTCCATGAACTGTGCAGAAAACCAGTCTGTGGATTTTAACACTGCAATGGACACAGAAGGGCTGCAAGGGCCGATTAGGGGACTGTGTTTGTAAAGTTTCTGCCTCTAGTCCTGCAGTGGAAAAGCACCTTGTCTTATTTGGCTCTTGTAGACTTGCTGCCACACACACACAAACACAATGTAGCTGTTATTCAAGTCTTCTGCAATTTTCCAAATGAATTAACAGCAAGTTGAAGAGCTATTCTGTGTCTTTATACACAAATTTAATTAAAAACTTTTCTCTTCTTAACAACTTTGTCAACAATACACAACTATACAGTCTTCTGTCACCTTAAGGATTCTTGGTTGGCTCAAGTTGTATACTATAATAATATAGGCAGAGGTGCAATAAAATGTTTTGGCTACATTAACTTATTTACATTTTACTTTGAAGGCTAACTTTATCATTGTGATTTGTGCTACAGTCTTGGTGAAATGGCACAGAAAACAATAGATTTTTTTTTTTTACAGCTTTAGTTTTTGACTGAAATTATATAGCTATGGAATTGGGTGAAATGGTCACAAAATGACCAAACCATGTCATAGAAAAGGCAGAGTGGCACAATGAAAGCCACTGTTGAATAAAGCTCATATTAAATCTCAACTAGACTCCACCAAAAGGCATGTGCGAAACTCTCAAGTGAACCATCACCACCAGGAAGCATGGTGGTGGCAGCATCATGATGTGGGGATGCTTCTCAGCAGCAGGCTCCGTAAGCCTTGTGAAGGTAAGAGGCTAAAATGAATGCAACAAAGTATAGGGAAATCCCAGAGGACATCCTGATGCAGGCAGCAAGAGAATTGTCACTTGGGAGAAGGTTTGTTTACCAGCTAGACGATGACCTGAAGCACGCAGCCAAAGTTACAAAGAAAGGGTTTTAAAATAACAATGTGAATTTTCTAGATTGGACGAGTCAGAGTGCAGACCTCAATCCAACTAAAAATGTGTGGTTGGACTTGAAAAAGGCTGTTCACTAGGGATTAACTGATATGTTTTGATCGATTATTATTATTATTATCAATTATTGGTAATCGAGAAAGTTTGATATACAATAAAAGTTATTAACAGCACATGATGGCAGGGAATCTGTCATTCATAACTAGACTGCTTCATTACAGTTTTTCTCCATTGGTTTGGCTCATTTCTTGAAACAGAAATGACATTCTCAAAACTCTAAGATCATTCAGCACAACACCATAGCTCACTTGCAAAAACTCATATCTCTCCCAAAACAGTTCACTCCTTTGTCAAAACTAAATTCTTTTCTCATATAAATAATCAGTGCCCCCAAAATGCATCGTCCCTTTGGCATTGTGTGTAGCACTGCAAGTCAACATGTTTAGATGTTTTGTCACTATGGCAGATGAGCATTGAAATATCCCTCATGTCCACCTCTCAGTCTTAGCCCAGTCCTTCACTGACAGTGGGTACTGTGCTAGTTTTTTTGTGTAGCTAACAGAAGAGAGAAAACTGTTGGCTTTACTGGTGTTACTGTGTCAGAGCCTTATACCATCCCACTCCGCTGTACACTTGTGTATAAAACTGACTTTCATGGTGAGAGTAGCCTCCAAGGTTTGACACCCAACATTGCACTCATACTGCCAAGGAAAATTCACACATATAAAGTAACTTCCATACATCAGAGTAAAAAGAAAATGTATACAGCATAACATACTGTAATGTAAACAGATAAATAAAAAACATGGAAAATGATATGTAGCCTACAGTGCTGTAAATAAAGCTGGAGTTTCACAACTAACACTTCTTCACTGGTCGCTGTCCTCACCCTCCCTCTCCTGGCCTCTCCTGACCGTCGTCCTCACCCTCCTGACCGTCCACATGCTGCTGTCTGTCTGGCCACAGATTTTTATCCACATCATAGCATATATTCTCCCTTGCGATGCAACGAGGGAAGAAACGGCGTGAATGTCGCAACCATCCCCTACACTGATCACCTGTAATGTCTTCACAAACAGCATCCATTGCATCGAGCAGGGACCTCTGATTTTGAGCCTGATGCTCATACACTCTCCACCTCCAAGCGGAGAAAAGCTCCTCAATAGGATTGAGAAAAGGGGAGTAAGGTGGCAGGAACACCATGACCATCCTTGGATGAGTAGTGAACCAGGCCCTGATGAGCGGGCCATGGTGGAAATTCACATTGTCCCACACAGTTACATAGTTTGGTAGGTGAGGCCCTACGAGACCTCTCTCATTTTCAGGGATCAAATCAGAATAAAGGCGGTCCAAGAAGATGAGGAGCTTCTGTGTATTGTATGGGCCAAGACTGGGGATGTGAGCGGCCACTAATTTTGACAATTGAACAGACTATTGTGCATGTGATGACTTATACAATGAAATGATGCTGACATGTTTTGGAGAGAACAACCATTAGACTGAGAAGTCAACAATCAGTTTAGATCAACAAGATCTATTCAATTGGAAACTGTGCTAAATGCAGGCTACCTGTACTGAGACATTGAGACATGTACTAAGACATTTGCAATGTGATGAAATGAAGGAGAAATTCAAGTCTGTTGTGAACAATTGCGAAGTAGTTTGGAGGTTTGTCCATGTTGTTTTGAGAATGTAATTTCAGTTTCAAGAAATGAGCCAAACCAATGGAGAAAAACTGTAATGAAAAATAATTCCAAATTGTACCACCTTTCAAAAATTTTATTTTTTTCTAAGTTGACAAGTAGAGTGTTTCTTACTATGAATAAAGACTAGAAAACTAATAAAAACTAAGACTATATTTCAAATACAAGCCCTGAGGTAGAAACTTGTGCCAACAAAAGTGAACACACTTATGATCGTTGACACACAAGTCAGAAAATCTGTGATCACTGAAACAAAACTGAGCACATCTGTGATTTCCAATCATCCTAACTGCATGAATGTGGTTATAAAATGAGCTGTGAACACCGGAACTCTCTCAGCTTTGGAACTATGAACTGTGTATTTCTGCATGTCTGTATCATGGTTCCGCATGAAAAAGAATGACTGGAGAAACTGAAAAATCTGATTGTGATTTCACAAAGATGGAAAAGGGATACAGGAAGATCAACTAAAAATCAGTGGAAACACAGCAGTAACAGTGAGGTACAGAATGAGCCCTAGTACCAATAATCAGAGTAGAGTGCTTGCCTTCCAAATATAACACCTCAGACACTGCACTATTTGCAAAATCTAGCTCCAAAGAACAGACAAGCAATTGCTTCAAACTTGACAAAAAGATCAACAGTGGATTAATTGTCGGCACAAAACAGCAAGTAGAAATTTTGCGAAAGTACATGAAGCACAGAGGTGGGAGTGTGATGATATGGGCTACAATTGCAAGTGCGAAAGGAGTTGGGGACATGACATTTATAGATTTACAGATGACTGACAAGATGACTTCCAGTCTGCAGAAGTTTGGCAGAAGAGCAATATTGCAAAATCACAAGATTCTGAAGAAGGAAAAAGTAAAAACAATTACCTGTCCAATAAGGGTGGGACAAAATATCAATACAGCGATATATTGTCGTCAGATTCCCCTGCCAGCTGCCATTTCCCCAGCGTCACTACTTAATGACTCCATACGGTGGCATTTATCACATGAATGAGGGAGACTTGAGCGGAAATTAATTGACCTAAGAAGAGTTTGTACAGGTATAATGGAGGACAGCAACGCTACCGTAAGAGACGCCCCATCCACGTTTAAGTCCAAAGTGTGGACCCATTTCAGCTTTTGCAACACTGAGGGAACAAGTAAAGCTGGACAAAGACTATGCCCTATGAAAGAACTGCCTCGCAAAAGTAAAGTACACAGGCAACACCACTAACATCCAAACCCACCTGCAACACCACCATCCTGAACTCCTCACCAAAAAAGCAGTAAATAAATAAATATTGAACTTAACCTTTTTAAGGCATTTTGTATTTTTCAGTTATAGATATTGTGATGTGATTGTCTTGCAATATATCGATTATCGCAGTATCGCAGTATCACAGTATCACAGTATCATGACAGTATCGGTATCGTGAGCCATGTAACACGTATTGTATCATATCGTGAGGTACCCTGTGATTCCCACCCCTACTGTCCAAATACAGTATGTCACCTGATTTGAATCCAACAGAACACCTTTGGGGTATTTTAAAGAGAAAGGTAGAGCAACACAACCCTTCCAGCAAAGAGAAGTTAAAAGAAATGGTCAGAGCATCTATCTGTAAATCCGTGCAACACTAGTATCCCGAATGCTAAAGAGGATTGATCCTGTCATCCAAAAAAAATAAAAGTTTTGTATCTTAGTGATACTGACTTTTATTGCACTGAATTCCCACTTTGGAGTCTCTATTTTTAATACAGTATATCCAAACTGTTGTATTATATTTTTCCATAAGAGCAAATACCCTTCTGTTTGACTTAGAAGTGATGTAATTACCGCAACATGATACAATTTTTCAGTCATATGACATTTAAGTGATATTTCAATGGGGTGTACTCATTTCCCTTGTTCACTGTATGTCTGAAGTGTGAAGAAATTATCCCCATCACTAGTGTCTTCGTTAGCTTTCATGTGCCGGTTTGCTCCTTCAAACCCTGCTGTGCTTTGATTAGCTTCCGTCTTAAGATACTCTCGTATTCCTAATACTCATTAGTAATTTAGTCCAATTAATTCCTGATGACCTCAGTCACCTATGCAGTCGAGCGGAATGACTTAGGGTGTCGAGAACAGTAATTTAATTACTTTGTATGTGTTTTTCATGTTCCAGCCACGGGGGACCTTTTAATAACAGAACTCTCTTCACTGTCTCACTCTTCTTTCTTCCTTTTGCTCGCCTAATGTGATGCAACAGGGTAAGAAAGCTGTAAATAGACAACAGATGTTAGTGTGCACGTATGTATATATGTGTGAGTGCATGTGTGAAGCCAAGCGCAATTATCAGAGGCTTCTCATGTACCAGTCGCTTCTGTTTGTTAATTACAGATATAAAACCAAATCAAGCAGAATCCACAAGAGGCAGTCAGGGTATATCCAGACAAAAACATATGTCCACAAGCAGCGAAGTGAAAAACCTCTTCTCTTTATGAACAAACTCTATTTTTCTTATTCCTCTGTCTCTCCCTCTGTTGGTTCCTAATAAGGGTGATCAGAGCTGAATGGCCTAACAGCCTGACCCTCATTATAACCAAAAGTAATAAGGATAAGACACCAGTGAACCAGACCTCATTAGGTCTATAGCTGGAATACTCATCAGGGGTCATCACCCTGGACGTCTTGCGCTGCTCCTGAGTTTTCTGCTCTCAGATTGTCTCACAGCTACCCAGAAACCTTTGTTCTCCAGCCAACAGCATCTAAATTAAATTGACTGGATTACTAAGACCTCTGTGGGTGGCGTATCCTCCGCTCTTCACTGCTACTCATATGCTCTTTTTTTTCCTACCACACCTGAGAACGCCTGTGTTAAAAAGTGCAGAACGCTCTCGGACGCTTTGCAACAATTGCCTGCCATGTGTTGTTTACCGGAGAAGACTGAATCCACTGGTTTGAAACGTGCTGCTCATGAGCAATGACAAGAAGACAGGTGATGTTTTTCTGCTTCATTGGAATACACTCAATAAGCCATATCATCTTCCTCGATGTCCAATCGCCATCAATCACTTTCAAGTTTGACCATGTGTACACGCTCCTACTGTCCTGTTGATTCCATTTAAATAAGAACCGAAATACCTTGTTTCTGTCTCGCAAACAGAGAGGAGTGGAGCACATTTTTTATGATTTTCGGCAAACAATCATTTTCCTCAAGCACTCAGTACTCAAGTAAATAGCTGCCACTCAGCGATTGCATTTTGCGACAAAAGCCAATTCATTTAATGTGGTGTAACATAATTCTACAACAAAATGACCTTGAATATTGAAAAAGCAAGAAAATCTCCCCCATGAATATAGTTGCAGGGCTCTCTGTAGACACATTTGTCTGAGTGAGAGCAGAAATGTATTTTAATAAACAAGCCTCTACGGGGGGGTGAGGGAGAAGAGCTCAGCGCTGCACTGAGCAGAGTAGATCTTTACTTGAGTATAATGGTGTTGAATGTTACCACAAGATTATATCCTTGCAATAATAGCACAGCCTATTCAGGTTCCAGCCATATGTTCACAGGTCAGAGATGCCCAAGGGGCCATAGTTTTAAACCCATTACACCACATTATGATAGGATGGGAAACGGCTCCAACATCCACGTTAATGTGCTGGACAACACCATCATACATCCCCACAGACCATTATGATTACATGTAATGTAGGGCTGCAGTTGATGATTACTGCTGTTATTGATTCATCTGCCTATTATTTTTTCTTCAAATCAATTAATCCTTTGGTCCAGAAAACACCAGAAAATGATTTAAAATGTCCACTGTAATTACCTGAAGCCAAAGGTGATGTCATCAGATAGTAGTTTGGTCCAATCAACAGTTCAAAACACAGAGATATTCAGATTAGCATGGCACTAAAATGCGTGGCATTTTGCTTAAAAATTTACTTAAACTTGTGGATTATCAACAGTTGTGGATAAATGTTCTGCTAATCAACTCTATCACCAAATAATCCCTGAAGATCACTATAATATTGAATAATAATACATTTGTAATAATACATAGCTAAAAAATACTAGCTTACACCAATCAGGGATCCAGAGGTAGCTCAGAGTCGCTGCTCCTTCCTGTCGAAAGGAGCCAGTTGAGGTGGTTCGGGCATCTGATTCAGACGCCTCCTGGGAGACTTCCTTTGGAGGTTTTCCAGGCATGTCCGCCTGGGAGGAGATCCCAAGGTAGACCCAGAACTCACTGGAGGGATTATATATCTCATCTGGCCTGGGAACACCTCAGGATCCCCCAGGAGGACCTGGAAAGTGTTGATGGATATCTGGAAGGACCTGCTTCACCTGCTGCCTCCATGACCCAAACCCATGGATGGATGGATGGATGGACCCCGATGTTCTGCCGGAAACCCTTGGATCCTTGCATTTGGTGGTTGTTACGTTGAGATTTACCACCCACGGCTAGAGAAACATGACAAAGAATCCTAAGTATTGACCCAGATTCCAAATTCCTAAGATCCCAATCTGATCGGATGGTCATGGGACGCTCCCGATCCATGGAACCCCCACCCCGTAATCCACAGGACCCAAAGGATCCACTCCAAACACCCAGGAGCCTGACACCACAGGACTCATGGGTCCAGACAGGTTGGAGCTGTTTTAGCTGTACAAGAGGAACCTACACAGTTTTATTCAGGAGGTTTTAATGTTGTGGTTGAACGATGTATTGAAGCCAAAGAAATAAATGAGAGCTCATGAAGAAGAGGGTCAGTCAATGTTCTATTAAATCTGTGGTAATAAAAGAGATGTTCTGCTTCTCTTGACTAATTTGTTTTAACAAGAATTTTAAACGGTTTAATTTCTACCAAAATCATTAGCGCCTATCGATTAAGATATTCTTACAGATTTAAGAATGTGATTATTCACAAGGCTGGAGTTTCAAGGATCTGTCCGTGGTGCTGAAGCGGATGCAGGCTGCAGGCCTCTGGCCAACTACATATCACAGTTACTACAGCTGTCTGCTTATAGCAAATCAAATCAGAATATATAACACTGAAGTCGACTGCCTGCACTCCAGGTTCATGGAGTTCCTAATTAAATCTTCCCATGAGAATAGAGAAATTAATACGGTGAAAGTGTAAGTGTAGCCTCCTGATATTTTATCATTCTTACCTAAAGGGTTCTGCATGGACCAAAGTGTCATTAATGAAATGGATGCAGTGATTGACAGCGTACAAGACTCTCTGGCTCCTGGTCACCATCACACAGACATTTGGCTTATATAAATTCAGCTTGAGTGCTCATGTTGGCAAGATGTGCGCTTCACTTGGTAAGTTAAATAATCGACCGAGTGGATCTCAGCACGCTCCCAGAGGACCGGAGCCAATTCTGATTCGACAGAAGTCAATGCAGGTGCTCATTGTTGACATGCACTGTCCAATCAACAGCAGTTTTCCAATAAAGACGCACAAACATGCACACACATCCAAAGCAATCTCCCTGAGGGGATTAATAAAGCTATTCTGATTGTGACAAACATGTCATGCTTTGCTCATGTGGACTCTCCGCTGATTCCCTTGCCTCTGTCCATGCCTAATATACTGTAACACTTAGCCTAGCATTAACACGAACCAATTTCTAACATTTACCTTGACCCACTAGCACTAGCTTCAAAGTAAAGGGTAGGTTGACATTTTTTCACGTCCGTTTAAATTCACGCACCCGCTCAGAGGCACAATGAAACTGTTTTTGGTTGCTGCAATTTTTCTTTCTGTCCATACCTGCCAAGAATAGTTCCTTTCCTATAATGTAATTTCAATGGGAGACATGAGGGACAAAAATCCACAGTCCTCGGTGTGTGTAAAAATACCTTCCATTTCTTTAGCATATAAATCAAGTGGAGAATTTTCCAGGTAAGGTAAAGACTTTGTAGTACAAAATTTCTTTGTGTTATTATTCCTCGACTAAAGCTCAGCTCAAGGAAACACTGTCTCGGGAAAAATGAGTCTTTTTTTTTTGTTTCCTGACACAAGCAGACCTGCAAAACGTAACTGGTTAGCAGTGGCACTGTGATCAGGTAAGGACATATATAGATTTGTAATACATTATAGGAATGTGGAAGACATTAAGATGACATTGACCCCTTTGAGTAAATCATGACACAACCTGTATATAGATGGGTATGTCTCTAAAACATCATTAAGGTTAAAATCAATGAGTAGCATATCTTCTAATCATAAATTATTGAATTCAGTTCATCTCATCTAATTAATAAATGATCAGTCAGATTCTTTAATCAATTAATTATCCATATAAATCAGACAATTTGACCAAAAGAAAAATAGAATCAAAGACATTTTAATTATCCAAAACAAGCTTCCTCATGCACACTTTGTATACTAATGTAAGTGACTCTACTTGTCCTCGTCTTGGCCGTTTTCCAGACCATCTACAATATTTTATTTCCAGGTTTTTATGCAACAGCATCACCACTCCTTCAGTTTTGTTCACTGAAGCAGAAACAAGTTTTATTTTGTTCCCAGTGCTGTTTACGTTTCGTCTTTCTACTTCACGGCTGCATGCATGCAGTTTGTACATTTGTAAAGGGCCTCTTATCAGGTACCTCAAGTGTCCACAGGAACTAGTTTCTGGCACCAGGACGTTGGCAGTGGATCCTTTAGGGACTCTGGCTTGTGCAGTGGGGCCTCTGTCAATCAAATTTGTTCCACTGCATCCTGTTGATGCTTGATCAGAATGGGGTCTAGGAAGTTTGGAGGTCAAATCAACATCTTGGGCCATTGTCATGTTCCTCACAATGTTCCTGATTGTTTGATGTTTTTGCCATGTGGTGGGGTGCATTTTCCTGCGGGGGTAGGCCAGTGATATTTGGGATTTCCATTTGCATGAAGGAGTGTGCTTGTTCTGGGACAATGTTTATTTGGGTGTCTAAGTCTTATCAACACAGATTCCAAAATCCCAGGTTTTCCAGCAGAACACCACATAGTACCAATATGATCAATGTTATTCACATCACCTGTCAGTGGTCATAATGTTGTGGCTGATTGGTATATGTATCTTTAAACTATTATGTATTACAGTAATAGACAGTAACTACATTCATGCCACAACATGCTAGCTTCAACAGTGTATATAGTATGTATATGCACTGCTCACAGATTTGACGTTTTTGCCACAGAAGCTCCTCCTGTTTCTCTAACAGCTCCCCTCCCATCTGCAAATCTGTTGTTCCACCAAAAAAAATCACTCTTGTACCTGCCATTGTTTTCATGATTGCGTCTTGTACCTCTGAGTTTGGCCTTAAGGATAACATCGATTAGGAAAGGACCACACTCAATTTATTATTATTCGGCCTTTTTTTCCCCCTCTTCCTCAGCTGTGCGCTCCGTTCCAGGAGCTATTCCTGAACCACTGGAGCCAATTAATGTCCAAACAGATGTGCAACGCCAAGAGCTAAGCTTCGCCGGAGGGTCAAGCAGCCTGAATCCAATCTCCGCAACAGAATTACATTTCCGCCATCATGGCCCTCGTACCTGCTGACCTGCTCCCAGGTCTCAACGGAGCTGACAAGCTTTTTGCGTAATCACATGTTGTCGCTGCGGTGGACTAACTCTGCACGACCTGGGAGGAGAACCTGGGGGGTTTCTGCTAACGTTGTCACTCCATCGGACTGATTGGCCGTGCAGACAAAGCTGCCAAAAGTGGAACGTTTTAATGAGGAGAAGCGCCTCAGTTTCATTTGATTCTTAATGTGTCATATGATCCCGTCTTTGATGTGCGTTTCCATGTCTTTCCTCTCCTCATTTTATTCTGATTTGTGTTTATTGAGAATGGAGAGGGAGATGCAAACACAGAGGAATGAAATACCTGAGGCAAAAGTGGGACTTTACACTTGAAAGTGGAAAGCATTACTTATGCATTAGGTATGTCTTTGAAGAACCCAAAACACGCATATTTCCCAACTCCTTTCCCCCCAAATAATACAGATATAATCAATTATTCATTGGTAAATGTTTATTTCGCTTTAAAAAAAAAAAGAAGAAGAATGACATGAGCCTTGATGTTGCAGAAACTGTTCCTGCAGTAACCCACACTCACAATGCCCTCATTGGAAGTTTGTACTTCTGTTTTGAAGTTACACACAGCAGTCCTACAGTATAAATTAAATAAACAGCAACAGTCAACAAAGACATACTGTCAGCCCATGTTTTTAACATTTTAGTGGGGAGGAAAATGACCCCAAAAAGCGAAAACAGCGGACCTTTTTAGGAAGGAGACTAAAGTTGAATGTTTTGTAACAATAGCACCCAGAATTTGCATTTAACTTTTGTATAAGTTAGTTTGTGCACTCATTGTTTGTGAATATCATGAATCAATTAATTGGAAACTACAGATAAAAACACAAATGAGATCAACACTTAATTAGTGTAAAAGAATTGCTCCGATATTTAATACCTCGAACTCATTAAATCCAAAACCTTCTAATTGTTCATTTTCAGCAGCAAACACAAATAATCATGAGGTGAACTTTCGAAACAAGCTGCTGCGCTAATTCATTTAACAACAGCGTCATAGAATAAAGCTGCTAATGAGGTCCTGATGGTCGGCACAGATAAATGAAAATATCTGTGGTTGAAAATAGGGTTAAAAGCCCTGATGCTGTCTGCAGTTACATTTTTATTACTTTGGATGCTCTTGGCTCTCTACAGCTTCCTGATTAGTGAGCTTTTTAATTTGTAATTTTCAGCACTGAGGGGAGGAAGAGAAGGGAATTCTGCAGCTGAGGCTCATAATTAAGCCTGATCCCTACCACACTGGATGTATATCCACTCAAGAAGAGGATTAAAGCGAAAGAATAGGTTGACTACTCACTATAGGAATATGTGTCCAACCTTTGTGTCAAAATTCACATGGGATTTGCCCCATAACACTATCACAGTGCTCTGTAATTAGTTGCTCAGCCAATCAGAATGAGCCTACAGTTCTTCTTCTATATACTGTATGCTTGGTAGCACTTATACACTCCATATGGCCATTCTGACCTAACTAACAGCATCCACTTTCATTCAGCGACTAAAACAGTAACATGACATGATTAGAGGCAGTTCTGCAATCTGTCATTCCAGTCAGTATGGACACTTAAAGCTGTCATCTGTAGAGGCCCTGAGATGACAGCATCACATGTACTGTTACAGTAAATGCATTTGATTATTCCTCTACAGTAAAAACCGTCTTTACAATTATATTTTGTGGGAAACATATTTTCTCCCTGGTTACATGTGATTGTGATGTATTACAAATACGTTTCTAATCAACACATCTTTGTCATTTATTGTATTGCCTTTCAAATGTCATTTGTTTTCGATCAACCAATCAAGTGTTAGATGTGGGAAGGACTCGTGTGAAGGGTATATTCTAACCCAAACCATGACATTTTTTTCAAACCTAACCACATTATTTTGGTGTCTAAACATAAAAATTAGCAAGTGAAAATGAAACTTAAGTCTAAAAATAATAGTCCCACATGGGGCACAAGTGTGTGTCTTGGCTGAAAGGTCTTCGTCAGACTGACACCGACACGACTCCTTTAACCTAATAATGTGGACTTTGTTGCCCTTAAAAGTGGAATACATTTCTGAGAGAAAAAAAAACTACTGAAAATGCAGTTAAGTTGTGGAAGGATGTCATTTTAAGGAGACAGTGTTGACCTGCTAGAGGGCAAAGCACTGTTAATTACAAGAATTATTGATAATACTGATAATATTGATTAATCCGTGGATAATTTTTTGATTGTTTAGCCTATCAAGTCAACACAACAAAAGCTACAAAAACACATCTTGTTTTGTCTGACCAACGTAAAATCATTAAATACATTTTAAAAAACAATCCTCCAAATGTTCCTGGACATGTGATTTAAACTGATGATGCCAGTTAATAATCTGCTGATCAGCTTACTTACTGATTTAACTCTAAATACACAGGATCATGATGTTTACATCTAGATTCAGACATGCTTGAGATGTTATTATTATTATGGAGTCCAATGCAAGACAGTAGAACATTAGAATAAACAAGCTCCACCAAAACTAGATGTACTGTTGGGACGCTGTAGTCAGGTTTTGGGATTTGTAGTTTATTCATATAATATATCACAAGAGGAACTAATGGGATAAATTGCTGTATCAATATTTTCACCCTGCCCCTAGTGTTTATGGAATGAGGTTACTCTGTAGAACCAGCTTGTGCCACTGGTACCAAAATGAATTTGCCGCTTTCCTCTACATAAGTGATTGTATCATTAGAGTTCTGTATTGTCATCTGTATTAAGGGAGAGTGAATTTGCTCCACTGCTCCACGCATCCAGCTCAACTCTGTCATCAGCAATTGTCTTATCTATTATTTATTATTATCTAAATCACGGACAGGACGGAAGGAGGAAAGGCGCCTAAATACCAGAGATGGAAGTTAGCAGATAAAGTGACACAGTTGGCCATAACAAGCCTATTTCAGTCTGCGAGACAGTTCATTTTCTCCGTAAATGTTTCATTCCACAATTCATCTCTGACACATAAATTGTATTTGAGCCGGATCTTCCAAGGGCTAAAGTGAAGTCCCTCCTCTGCAATGTTAAATGACCTCTGGAACAATTTGATTATGATGTCTTGCTGACAGACAGATTTATCACAGGAGTGGAGCCGTGTAATGGATATGAGCACAGCTCTGGTGACAGGAGGGAAGACGGTGGGAGTGAGGGATGAGGGATGGAGGGGTGGAAGCAGGAGAGAATGGACTCTAAACCTCGGCTATGTAATCCATTTACATGTGTGTCATATGATAAATAAATGACAAATGACTCTTCTTTCCGTGGCCCTAGTAAACGTGAATTATGGTTTGTAAGTACCATCGGCATGTTAACTTCACTCAGAGCAAATGGATCCTGGAGGAGCACTTTTACCTCAAAACTGTAAACACTGATTACATTTATGACCCCGTTTGAAGCCAGAGAGGAGGCATCAGTCCTGGCAAGTTCGTTACTGATATTACCAATTATGTTCCCCGCTCGGCAGGTCTAATGAAGCCGGATGTGTTTTCTTTTGCCCCGGCTTGTAAGCCTGACACATTGTTAACGGTGTTGACATCTCTGCAGACACAGCACAGAGGTCTTAAAGGCTGGATGAGCCACAATTCAAGACTCCGAGCCAACAACAAAACAAGCATTTTCAAAATGTCACCACTGAGGCTTAACTCGTCTACGCTCAGCGTCTTCCTGTCCTCGCTGACTGTCTGTCAGCACTTGGCTGAACTCCATAACACCACGCACAATGGAAATACAAGAAAGACTGACTCCTGTGACATTTGCTTGGAGACCTGTGTGATGTCTGGAGTCTTTCGGCGACGGATGGAGGACCTGTGTTAACTGTGCCACTGATGGAGACCTCTGCCAGGCAACAAGTGCTGACATTATTCCTCCGCCTGCACTTTCCTATCAATCATGTTTTCCAAGTGTTTCCACGGAGACCAGAGAGGACAAAGGTGAGCTGAGGAGGGGGAGTGTGTAAGGACAGCTTATCTGTCTGAAAGTGCATCAGGAGCGGAAAAATAATTTGACTGGCCCTGACAGACCTTTCACTTTGCCTCCGTTTGACATAGGCCGCTGTCAGGCTGACAGTGCGACAGATTTGTTTCCTTGTGGCGGGTCAAGGAAAGTCACCGTCAGACTTATAAAACGGAAACTGATATAAGACAGAGCTGCTGCGAACGTCCTAATGAGCAGGTGACTGCGCTCTTATCCACTACGAGGAATACGTTTTAAGATATTAAAAGCACAGCAAGAGTATTTGTGTTGTTTCCATCTCTATATATAGGCGCACGTCAAAGAACAGTGAGAAAAAATGTTTACTGTGAAATGAAGATGCCAGGAAAGTGTGGGTGTTTCATTCTGATGCAAATAAAATCAGACCACAGAAATGATGCAACCAGCCTCAGGGTCACAAACAACAACAAATCCAAATGACTTAGACTGCTAAGGCAATATGCAAACATGGGAGGCTTGCAGGCATGAAAAGTATGTATTTTGCTTTTACTGACCTCATGTGAAAATACTACAGAGCAGCTTTTATCAAGTTCAATCTAATAAGAAACCAAATGAGAAGTCTGTTTGAGCACAACCCTGTATCAAGACTGGTCAAGAGGAACAGGCTTGTTTAAAAGGACCAACATATAAGTCCACCCAACACAGCCGTAGCAGTAAACTGAGACAGGAATACAGCAGCTAATAAAGGCTACATGGTTTAGTGACCTTTTGATGAGCTTTGCAGTCTGAGTATCATTAGATAGTCCATAATTTATTTGTAATCCAAAAAACAAACTAAATGAATCAAACACGGCCCCTATTTTAAATTCCTTTTTCATTTTTTGTATTAAACCAAAAGTCATGAGAGTTTCACTGATTTCAAAAGAAAAACCTAACCCTAACCCTAACCCTACAAAAATCAAACTCAAAAAATGTCAGATGCTAAAAGCCAAGATGATATAATGATCAGATAGATGGATGTTTTTGTTTTTATTTATGGTTAAAAAAATTAGAAACTGAAAAATCACATAACTTCTGTTTTTGAAGGACCTGCTAAAAACCAAAAATGGACAATGTTTGATTGTTTTTGTTTTTGGATTCTGACTCATGAAATAGTTTTAAAATTTTAGATTTTAAAGTAAAGAACAGAAGTGTGTTTTTGTTGTTGTTGTTGTTTTACAGATTATCCTATGGCCACAAATCTTACATTTTGTAAGGGTTCTGCCCATAGGATAATCTGTAAAACAACCATTGTGTCACACCAAAAATGTTTATCAAGTTCAAATTTGTTTTGCATCCTGTTCTGCTGGAGATTTCCGCTGCACTTTACTTCATCATTGTCACTTCCTCTTTGGGATTATCTATGGTAAATAACAAATGAAGCTACATACATGTACTTCTCTAATAGTTCTTGAATTCATCAAAACTTTCACATAAGTTTTAAAAGTGGCCTAAAGTTAGCACTGATAGAATCTTTTACAGAAGACATTTTGACCTGTCACAGTAGAGAAAGCACATGGTGTATTAATGACGGCTGCATTCCACTAGCTGAGGTCCTGCTCTCGTTCATGCTGGTTCACTGCCCTGACTTACTGGGACGCTTCATGGAAATGAGCCATCATTAATTCCACCTGCGCTTTCCCTGTTGTATCAAATTAAAAAGATCCATTCCAACCCACAGCAGCAGTCATATGGCCAACCAGCACATACATCATGACATGGAGGAGCGATGGGTCCACATACTGTATGTGCTGCCTGGTCTCAGCATCTTACAGCAACAGCTAATCCACATTTCTCTATACCGAGTTCAGTTTTTCAAGTCCTTTTTACCAACGTGCAGCTCTGCACAATGTAAACTCCAAATTGCACTAATGCAACCAAACAATTTCACACATCACTCTTGTCAGAATGCTAATATACACCAATCAGCCACGACATTATGACCACTGACAGGTGAAGTGAATAACATTGATCATATTGGTACTATGTGGTGTTCTGCTGGAGCATCCCGTGTTGTTGAGACTTAGACACCCAAATAAACATTGTTCCAGAACAAGCACACTCCCTCATGCAAATGGAAATCCCAAATGTCACTGGCCTACCCCCACAGGAAAATACATCCCACCACATGGCAAAAACAATCAGGAACATCTTGAGGAACATGACAATCAATCTGACCTCCAAACTTCCTAGACCCCATTCTGATCAAGCATCAACAGGATGCAACAAGTTTGATTGACAGAGGCCCCACTGCACAACCCAGAGTACCCACAGGATCCACTGCCAACATCCTGGTGCCAGACCCCATAGGACACCCTGAGAGGTCCTCTTGTCCATGCCCAATGGTTCAGAGCATTTTTGACCACATAAGGGGGACCAACACAATATTAGGCAGGTGGTCGTAATGTTATGCCTGATCAGTGTAAAATGCATCACAGAACTCTCAAAATACAGTTCTCCTTGGCCTTTGGATCAGCATCACACACCCTGGAGTGTCGGTGCAGCAAGGGGAGGTGTTAAACTACTGCTG
>OMNN01101122.1:8834-19615 GCA_900302755.1 Chromis chromis
TTTCAGTTTTCCTTTTGTGACATACTAGTCTTGTACCAGCATCTTCGACTGTGCATCAAAGTGTGTAAGTGTTTGTCGCAGGCTACGATCACCCCAGTTATCAGCATTGCACTTGCACCGGACAGTCAGACTTTATTGTTTCTGAAGCCAACCTGTCTGCAGCGGTGTGTTCGCATGTGATCACTCTCACAGAGTTCCAAAAATGTAATGCATTGTCAGAGTTTTGTACAACAAAACAAGACAGCTACTGCCATTCAAGGTGCTACTGTGGGTTTAGCATTGCTGCTTAAAGAGGCACCAAGTATACTGTACTATGCATGCTTTGGTTGCTATGCAACTGTTAGCTGTATAATTTGACATTGCTGACTGGAAGAGCAAATGTCCTCCTCCAGGTGAAGCTTTTGTATTTTGGAAAATGTTTGTCATCATTATTATAATGTTTATTATTGTTATTATCATTAATAATAATAATAACGTAACCTTTACTGATCCCCTTGGGTTCCTTCCTTCTCTGCATTTGACCCATCCTGTTCAAAGTTAACCTTAACTATACATACTTGGAGCAGGGAGCAGTTAGGGTTAAGGGCCTTACTCAAGGGCCCACAGTCGCTGCAGTGGGGGTTCGATCCCCTGACCTTCTGATCAGTAGCCCAGGGGCTTAACCTGTTGCGCCACCACTGCCCCCTACAATTATTCATTTGTATTAACAAATTCTAACTTTTACAAGAACCAGGAAGTATATTGTTGCCATGCATACAGGGAGCTGCACTGTGGGCTACAACACCAGCCCAATTTTTGTTTTCATTTTGGAAAATTAAATATGCCCAATTACATACTAGCACTTTCCTTTTGCTGTGTACAACAGGACTGAAGAATATCGACTGAATACTGAAGACAACATAAGAACTTAAGAATTATCTGTCAGATTCTACAATATCCAAAACTAGAACAACCATCCCAAATCAATTTCTATCAATTAAATAAAAAGTAGACCCATGCTGCTGCCCGTTCTTATCTCATTCGTCTATTGTAAAATCTTGTAAATATGAGATTCTCTTCTCATAAAGGTCTTAGTTTGTTTTTTTCCCCCAAACACAATGCGTTTCTATAAGACATAGCTCTACACAAATATTTTTGGATGACTTTGAGTAAATAAAAACAAGAGAGTAAAGCAGGCCATGGTTTCAGGCACGTTCTAAGATGTCTTCATTTTCCTTTGAGTTCTGCACAGATTTATGGACCTATATTCCCGTTTTTTTCTTTCTGTTTTGATTTGCCTCTGAATGTCTAATACGGACCAGATCCTGCACGTTGAGAATCCCATTCAGAATGATGTGTTAGTTTATTGGGGATCACAGAGAATATTTGATCCCCCACCTCCCCCTGTAATGTTAATTCAATCCAAATAAGGCTTAAGACACATAAAGACTAATGAATAAAGAGTCAAAAATAAGAGGAATAACCCCATGTAGCTCATTAATTTGACTTCTTTTTCAGTAAATGGAAAGCAGGTCTTCCATTGCAGTAATCGGGATTTTAGACTTTCCAGGCCAGCTCGCCGTGTTCAGTGAGCTTCTATAGCTTTCTCAGGCAGAAGGAAGCCGAGCTATAGGGCTCAGTTCACCTTGACAGCCCAGCCCCAGAGAGAGGATCTGGGTTCAGAAAGCTGAGGAGGCGAACGCTACAAAGGTGTGGAAGACAAGAGGGCCAATGAGGTGAAAGAGCTGGAGAGGAGGGGTAAAACGAAGAGGTGGAGTGAAACTTTGGCTTCCATTTGACAGCTGGCAAGCAGAGGAGAAACACAATACACCAAGGGGACGATGACAGAGGGAAAGAGACGTGTGAATATAATGCACTTTAATGAGTCTGAGTGGTGATGTTTGTTTGAACAAGAATTGTATGCAAGTGTAATAAATATGCATGTGGCAAGAAGCAAGATTATAGATAGATAACAGCATACACAGATACTTGTCATGAAATTTACATGGCCACACAGAGCTGGCATCTACGCCAGGCTGGCTGAGCGCTGCATGCCCTGACACACCTTTGAAGTCGGAGCTCAGTTTTTTCCTCACCACTGGAAAATCTCCCAGTCTCTTTCACACACACACACACACACACACACACACACACACACACACACACACACATATCTCATCTATGCGCCACAGAACGCAGCAGCAGTCATCACACTCCCCGCGCAGGCCTCACATAGGCATGGTGGGAAGTGAAACAGCGATGACTGTTGCTCTGCACATGAGAGACGTCAAACGCATTAATCCTGCAGCAGCTCGGTCTGCTGTGCATGGCTAATCATTGCACTTTATTATCCATCTACAACACTGTCTCCGCTCTCAGCTTCAGCAGTCAGTAAAAGAAATCCAGCTTCAACACCTCAGGGAAGCAGACTTTGTTTGAGATCAACAGGGCTGCTACCACTAGTCATAATTACACCTGTGAAGAGAGCATCTCTACACTGTGAAACCACACACTTACTCTGCACCTCAGGGGGATATGTCACTTTTTCGCCCTGCGACTTGAATATGTGACATTTGTCTACCTCACAGAATCACCAGAAGAAGTTGGTGTTGGATTCATGGCAAACCTGTGCTCACATAAGGACACTAGATTTAATTCAGATCAACAGCTTAACCCTTTAAGACCTGAGTCTTTTTTTCTTATTTTGATTATAAAAAGGTAAGAAAATGTCCTGTGAGTGCTGGTGCCCATTTTTTCATTGTGATTTACAGCCAATATAGTGTCATTATGGTAATTTCGTCCAGCGGATTCCTGGGGGGGCATGAATGAAATTACCGTAATGGCACTATATTGGCTATAAAGCACAACGTCGTTGCGCTTTATAGCCAATATAGTGTCATTACGGTAATTTAATTTACAGTAATTTCATCCAGCGGATTCCTGGGGCGACACAAATGAAATTACCGTAATGACACCATATTGGCTGTAAAGCGCAACGCCTCAGCTTTAAGAAACCATTGGATTTTTTTCCGATAGCACAAGCGATGACATTTACGGTATTCCAAGGTCCGCTTGCCCAAACGTGTTGCCAATGACGCACTAGGACTTAAAGGGTTAAGGGTGACACCGATGTGGAGGAACCTTAAAATGCAATGCTGCCAATGACTAGTAGATGCTGTTTCCAAAAAAAACCCTGGCTCCAACTGACTCCAATTCAAGAAGTCAACTTCTAAGTAAAGCTACTGAGTAAATAACATTTTTCAATGAGTCATTATGTCCTCAATTGCTAATTCTGTTCTAATAAGTAGATTGGTGGTCATTTTGGAAATGATTTCTCCTTTAATAAGATCGGAAGTCTTTTAGAAGACTTTGATGGCTATTGACAGACAGCTGTGATTGATGACTGCCTCCTGAACTCGCCCTGTAGCCAACTGTTTGAATAATAACAGTGATTTTTCTTCAAACATGAATTTGACAGTGTTTGTGATGAGGCAGTTAAGATCGATTCATGTGTTTTTGCGAAAAATTTGTGGGGTAGAACTAAAAAATGCATACATGGACACGTTCCACAATAGTGAATTAGGAAACACAATGGCGATCTCCACAAGAAGAAGAGGTGCTTTGTTCATTGTGTTCGGCCAGGCAACATGTGTATATCCAGTTTGCACTAATATGGCCAAAGATGGGGAAAATGGTACAATATCATAAGATACATACAGAACATGAAATGACCATCCAGATCACTGTTCTGGCACATGTACAGTCGATGTGCCTTGATGGCTGTGCTTCTCGCATGGTGTGAATCTCATCATCTGCCCAAGTCTACGCACAGCCTAACTCCTTTCAACGGTTGAGAAGTGGTTCCAGATCACTAACCATGATGTTTTTCATTTGTTCCAGAGCACTCTGCACGTTCCTCAGAGAACTGACATCATCGTCCAGCCATAAACTGGCCTTTACACTAGTGTCACATACCCAGACACTTCTGCAGCACAAAATGGTGTGGCTGCTCCTCTTTATCACTTTGGGATTGGGGGGAAAATGCTCTGGCTGTGTGGTAGGTTGCTGCCAAGAGGTTTTTGTTGTTGTTTCCCAAGGTAATGTGGATTTTGAAAACAGTAACACTACCGTTTATATTTTTGGTGTATGCACCATTGAGCAGCTTACATTTGAATGAATGTGGAAAAACTGGCACTGATACAAACCAGTGAGTCACAGCTGACTGAGCCATTATATACAATCTTTCTAGAAAAAGTGATGAAATCCAGAATTTAATTCATGGCAAAAATGCCAACGTAAACTCTAAAGTCTACTGTGCATGCTTCTGGGGATGGAAATGCAAGTAGAAGCCAGGGTCTAGTTTGCTTTCTTTTTTTTCCATACTGTCTGAGCTCACACGATCCGAGCAGACATGGACAGATGATTTTAAATCTATGTCACAGGAACCTAAGGGGCTTGGGTAGCCTCACAGATGCAGCGACTATGAAGTGGCCTTCACTGACCTCTGTCACAATACACAGTTTACATGTCATGTATGCATGAGGAAAGGTAAATTGCTGGCCTTAAAAACGACAGCATTCGATTTAGGTGAGCTGGTTTCAGCTCACTGGCATGGCTAGGAGACTTGATGGAACATAAACTTAAACTTTTTTTCCACTTGTTCTTTTCCTGCTATAACAAGTGTCTATAGGTCTATATAATGTTCATCTGTGCACCCCTGGATGGGGTCTGTTTTTATGTATTCATTTTGATGCATAAATTATTAACCAAAACATTATTTCATTTCACTAATTAGCTTACTTTCATTCATTTATCTCAGGCGAATTATGGGTTTTTCTAAGGTTTTCAAATACCTTTTTGTAGTTGACAGTTTCGACAGATCTCTTCCGTCTTCTTCAGAACCGTCATCCAGATGTCAGGTGATGACGTTCCTTATCAGCTGATGTTACTGAGGCGTGGTCCACCTGTCAGATTTGACTGGTCGACCACGCCTCCTGCTGTCTGATCGCCCCCCCTCCAGGACGGCGCTCCAGGTGTGGGACAGGTTGTAGGCTCACCCATCCCTGTTCATCGTCCAGGGGGCACGTTTCCTGATGTCCACTGCTTCCAATATCCAACGTCGGAAGCGATTCTCCAGTAACATCAGCTGATAAGGCACGTCATCACCCGACATCTGGATGACGTTCTGAAGAAGACGGAAGAGATCTGCCGACACAACAAAAAGGTATTTGAAATCCTTAGAAAAACTCATAAATCTTCTGAGATAAATGTATGAAAGTAAGCTAATTAGTCAAATTAAAGGCAAAATGAACTTTTTTACACTAATTATTTCATTTCATCAGAATTTTTCGGTAGAATTCAGACATAAATTGATGAGTCGATTTAAATTGTGTTCAGAGAATGAGAACATTTAATCAGAGGTATTTTGTTACTAAACCAATTTCTACTGTCCATATTCACACGACCACCATTGCTGATATGACGTAAATAAACATAAGGCTTTAGCTATGTACCCATACATGGACTAGGCCAAATATACCTTACCATGTAAATATTAATGGATGCCTTTAGATCTTTTTTTGCCACAAAAATAATCTGTTCCCGTCTTAAAATAGAAACAGATTAACGATACAGATAATGACAAAGCTCCACCTCACAGGAGTGGTTCGATATGAATATGAATATATGAATGAATATGAATCCATGATTTCAAGATGGTCATCTGTACACTGCAGTTTCAAGGTAGAAATGATCAACCATGGCTCTGGCTGCTTATTTCACTCATGATGTGTCTTTCAGCATATAAATAAATACCATATGAACATGTTAACTAGGTAAAGAAAATAAAACTTTACTTTCACTTGAGGGGTCCCAAGTTTCAGTCCTCCTTTTTTGGATATTGTATCTTCTGCTCTGCAGTAGTAGTAACAGTTATAAGGTCATATATAATAGTCACACCTGTTGTCGGTGTCACACTCACGACAGACAGTCTGAAAAGCAGCAAATCATTTTGCCCACTGCAGTGTTCTTGAAGCCAGCTCATTTGCAGCAGTGTGATGGTATGTGATCAGTCTCACAGCCTTAACATACACAGTTTATTTCCGTTTGCTATAACTGCTGTTGCTACTGTGGGGTTTTGCTGCTCAAACAGGTATAAAGTATATTCTGCACTGTGCATTTTGTGTTGCTATGCAATCGTGAGCAAACATGAAGTAAAAGTTTGACATGGCTGACTGAAAGATCAAATATGCTCCTCCAGGGGAAGCTTTGGGTGATGCCAAATGACACTTTTATGAAACAAGAGTAGGTCATGTGGTAGGCCACTGCAAAATAGTGATTTGAGTCCAAGGGCAAATGAATGAACTAATCTTTGGCCAAGCATTTAACATTTACACTTGACAAAAACAATTGTTTGGGGTTTTTGTTTGGTCTCAGAACTACAATGCACATAAAGTGCACCTTCTTCTTTTGTGAAAATGTAATGACCATAAAACCAAAGCGCCCTCTATTTACTGTAATCATTTAATTTTACAGTTGGAATATTGACTATTTAATTAAAATTTGACTTCATTTATTGCTATGTAGGGCCAAGTTATACATATTTTTTTTGTACATGGAGATCAGCATGCACTACAGAAGCTACCGGCCATTAAAGCAAATAAATAAATGAGTCACTATGAACACTATCACAGTTATCTGTAGTGTTATTACATAAAACGTAATACTGTATCACATCAGTTTGGAGGCTGCCATCTCTGATTTGAGGCTGCAGAGAAATCAAAGACTCATAGAGGAGATATGGAAGCTCACCTGGGGATTTGGACTGCACCATCCTGTGCAGAGCTCACTGAAACTCATGTCATTTTAATAGCTGGTATACATTTAACAACTTTTGCACAGCTGCAGCATCAGAGTTGGAGCCAGCACATCTAACACAGTGTTGAAATTACATGCCCGTCACTCTCTGAGGTATTGCAATGTGTTTGAAGTTGAGCAGCTCCAAATTGTAATTCTGTTCTACCGGAGAAAATCCTTGTCCCTGACACATCTTTAACAGTCTCTTGAACCATTTTTTTTTTCTTTTCATAATTCACAGCATGATAAGTGAGCCATGTGCCTGCATCGCCTTCCTTTTACCAATAAAATACATCCTGTAATTTATCTGCTTTCTTCACATATGCCCACCTTTTCACCTCTCTGAGCACCACCACTGAGAGTCATTACTCAAGACATGGGCTGCTTCCCCACACCACCCCCCGAAAACCCCACCACACTCCACTCCACCCACCTCCACGTTTAGCCCTGGGGCTGGATATCTATAATTCATCTTTTATCTGGCACTCACAGTCCTGCTCGCTGTTCCACGCAGCCGTTGCCCACTTCACAGGGTAAAGCCGCCTGCTGCCGCTCGCTTTAATACAAATCTCACAGGGCAGCTAGATATTGATTGTAATCCAAGGTAAACAGCCTGGTTTGCATAATCATGTGTTTCACAAGCAACTGCCGCAGCAACCGAGGCTACAGCACTCCGGCTTGGGTTTCAGGGGGATATGGCGTGCCAAACTGGCACCAGCACCGCTGCTTTATAGGGTCTTAATAGCAACGGGGGGGCCTGACCTCGGATCATATCAAAGGAGGAACTGTGACAACGTGTGTGTTTGTGTGTGGAAGTTAAAGCTGGAACAAGTAAAAGCACAAAGCTTGACCTCCCTGTGTGGTGCAGTTTATGACTTTTTCCAGCCCCGAATACATGCAGCATACTAAACAAACACACAGGTATATTCTAATGCATGAGGTCATGCTGTGTGTCCGTGCATCCATCATGCTGGAGAAGGCAAAGGAGCTCTAAATGCAGAGAGAAGTTCTACTGGAATACTGGAAGCGACTGCACTTTATTGGACTGTATTTTGGAGAGGGGCCTTGTATGAGGTTCGTTACTTGCAATTACACAAAAAAGTATCATTCTTCTCCACAAAAACTCAACAACAGAATTAGATCAGCACTCTTGGCAAGACTGTCTGCCCCTCTGTTCTTATTTGCTGGACCACAGCTCTTGCACTTCTTGACATTATGAGGAATTACTGGCACTTTGATCAGAAAATCAGACTGAATGCTGGTGATTCACTACAAAATGAGACAACTCTCACTCTCATTAAACCTTATCAATACATTTGTTTCATCGGCCTCAACTCAAATTTGGGCAAACAAAATCTTCAGGTACTTGCATTAGTTCTTGGATGGAGTAATGCATTTACAACCTTTAGTGCCAGACTGTAGCCAACCTGAATTTATAATAGGTTCGTTTGTGCCTGTAATGTCGCCTGCTTTCTGTTTAAGTTTGTAGGTTGCTGGCACAGTTTAAATGGCAAAATTGCTTGGAAGGATGCTCAGATTGTTTGAACACAGTACTCACAGTTCTAAGTTACTGGCCACTGTTTTCTATTTAGAGTAAAAATCCATTTGTTCCCTCTATTTTTTACTGTTTGATCACAATGCAAAGTTCAAGCCCCATTTGGGAATGATTTATTCCTTTAAAGGAGGTGGGGTGCAAACTTGATTATGTACAATAATGGAAATAAATTAAAGTCACTAGGATAGCGTTACGCTGTCAGGCACTACTAGGTACTGCTATTCTCTTTCAGATGTTATTTCAGACTTATACTTGGTTCCATTCTGCCAAACTGGAGCTACTGCATGTTGAATTTGCTATGAATAATTCCAGTTTTTATGTGCTCACAGATCTGCAGACGAATATCACAGAATTATTTTAATACAGAAGAAAAGTAGCAGAAGAAAAGACGAGCTGGTGAACATACTGGAGCAGCTAAAGAGACTGAGATGTCACAAAGGAGTTGATGGAGACAAAAAAACAGAGCAAAGAAAAGGTGCATTTTAGAACTGGATTCATTACTGAGTTCAGTATTCCAGCAATTAGTAAACTGGAATTTCCTGTCTCTCTCTCCTGGGTTCTGTTGCAGCAGCTGGAATTAATATTCTATGACAAAAAAAAAAGAAGTTTAATACGCTCCTGGTGTTTCCTAGTCTGGCTGATTCAACAAGCTGGACTATTATTTATGCATTTCTTTTCTTTTTTTGTAATTCTACTAATTGAGGATAATGGCTGGATCGGCTTCCACTTCTAAGAAAACCAAATGACATGGATCAGTCTAGCCCTTCGATTTCTCCACAAAGGAGGTTTTACACATCTTATAATGCAACATCAGATGACTAGGTAGTTCAAGACCACATGCAGGTATTTGGGTACGGGAGAGTTTTCTAATTTGTATGTATTTAATGCTGTATTTAATATGACTTCCATTTTATTAGTGATTAAATGAGAAAATCTGTTGTCCATAACAATCTTTGTATTTGCAGAACACATGTGCCAGACAGGTGATGTGGGTTGTTGTCCTTGTCATGGTACTAACTACTCTTTACTGGTGATGCCTTACTTTGCAATAGGCTACACACCCAACACCTTCCTTCAAAACTTTTATTAAATTCTGACTGGGCTCATCACCTGATTTAAAAACTGCCTTTCTTCCTACAAGTGGCCTGTATGTGGTCAAGGTTTCCAGAATTTCAATAGACTGCAAGACTCAAGTCCATCAGAATAAATGGCACATCCACCATGGTTTTTACATTCTTTTTACACAGTTTTAGTGAGATGATTTTGAGCTGAAAGAGCAGTAAAACCTCAGCCATCCTCTTCTGCAATGGTTTAATGGCACCCAACTGGAGAGGGAGGTCACCCGCTATTGATCCCAACAAACCTACTTGTAATATCAGTGTAATGTTAGCTGATGGAAATTGGCATCAACTGACATTTTCTTTTGCTGATTTTCTTGAAATGTGTGTAAAATTTCTATTACATTTGAATGAAAACCTGGCTAATGTCATTGTCTAGCTTAGTGCACTTACTGTGACTCAAACTACACAGGACTATTAACTTTACATAACAGTGTAGAAAGAAAGAAAAACACTCCAACAATTTAGCTTAGCTGTTTAACTAATCAGTGAAATATTAGAAGAAAAATGTCTCAACTTGCTTGTATTATCCTGCTTTTCAGCTTAATGCATATAATAAAGTAGTAACCACTGGAGTTCAGCCTAGCAGCCCTCCTGCTATTGACCGCTCTTTATTTGTCTCTTGGTTGGACTGGACCAGTCGGTTTGTTTCCCATGAAGGCTACTGCTTATGGCTCGATGTAAACGAGAAAAAGTTCAATAAAGTCTGACCTCATAGTACAGTAGTGTGTCCCTTCTCATATTGTTAACACAACTATTAAACCCAAATCAAAACTGTGGAATGTAGTGGCTAAAAGTATATGTCTCATTTAATGATTAGCTATAGTTATTAGTGTTGCAACAAGCCAACAGGGTCGGCCTTCCTTGTGTGAGCTTGTGATTGCCTACTCAAAGTGACTTATGGATCCTGCAGTTTTATTGACTATAAGGTCTGTTTTTGACCCCCTTTTAACATCTGTTTACTTGGATTGGATGTCTGCAACACACCCTGCATTACTGTTGAATTACTGTGCGATGTAGGGCTGCACCTAACGATTATTTTTGTATTGATTAATCTAACGATTAATTTTTTGATTAGTTGATTAATCTAACGATTAATTTATCAATTATTCTAATGGTTATTTTTTAATTACTCGATTAATGACAATTAATTTACCCAAAATAAAAAGCAAAAGCATGTCTTCTTAAAATTTCAAGAATTTATTCAAACACATCTCTTGAAAAACAAAACCTTTGTTACAAAAGTAACCAGATTAAATGTCTGCACCAAAAAT
>OMNN01101123.1:7226-25347 GCA_900302755.1 Chromis chromis
GTATTTATAGTAATTAAGTGCAATAGACATTGCTGCTCTTCACATTATATCAGCTTGATTTAAATCACTAACAATACCTTAATACTGTTATTGATATGCCATGTGCGTGGTTTGGGAAAAAAAAAAACACACTGTCCTTATCAACCAGGGGTTCACCAAACTTCATAAATGCCCCTGTTCCCCTGCTTAAAGACTTTTCTCTGCATTCACAATATGTCTCCTAATTCCTCCAAAACTCAGTTCTGGCAGATGTAGAATTAAATATGTGACACTATTACATGTTACTGTTAGTTTTAGTTACTGAAACAGTTTCACATGTTTTGGTATTGTGCCATCAATGCTATATTTTGTTGATACAAACAGCAGCTACATCAACCGCACTGTTAGGTCATGACTCAGAAGCATTTTTACTGCACCACTTAAAAACACAAGCAATGTGCATTATGATGAAGTTGGCGGTACTGTGGCTGATGCTGTGGCTGATGCTGTGGCTGATTCTGTGGCTGATTCTGTGAGTGATGCTGTGCCTGACATTGTGGCTGATGCTGAGGTTGTTTTGGGGCTGATTGTGTTCCCAGCCTTCTCAGCCTGTGTCATCCTGTGCCTGTGAAGCAAACATATGATGGTCAGCCATTTTTAAACCTCTGCTTTGAGACACCATAATGCACACAGAATTTAATACAATACAGCAGTTATTCCTAGCCCTTCTGGTCAGTCACTTTGCTTTACGTCACTTTTAGAGCCCCAAGGAAGTAAAATTCTCTTGCAGGTCACCAAAGTAAATATTAGATCAAACTTGATGCTGCAGAAACATGTGTTCTTTAAATCACTTTTCATCTTCCCACCCCTTAGATGGAAAACTCTGCACTAAAAGAGTTTCTTGCAAAAAAAGAATGCAACTGTTGTAACAAAAAGAGCTTCAATGTCGCTGTAACTGCGCATTACAAACCTATTTTAATTTGCATCAGCTGCTACTTAAGTAATTGGAGTACCTTGTCAATGACATGTTACTTTCTTTGCTCTTTTTAAAGAACACTGACACTGATAAAGGCCTCGTGCGCAGGGTGTTGCATTTGTGTCCGAAAGTGACTGTTGACCCTCCCATGCACTTTGTTCCTTCTGTCTAAATAAGTTCATGGTGACATGCTGAACAACAGTGAAGAAAAGGGCACCATGTGCAAAGCATTTCCTTTTGACTTACATCTGTACTCTTTGCAGGAGTTTTTTGGTGAATGCTGATTCAGGGTCGAGACACGTTGACTTGCCATCTTTCAGTATAACACTGCAAGAGAAAGAGAAAACGTCAGCCTAAGACAGCTCTCCAACAATACTTAATTGTGATAATGGTAATAATTAGTTATTTGCTGATGTTACTGCAGGTACTGACATGACTTCTGGCTTTCTGCAGTAAGGACGAGGACCGGAGTCCTTGACTTGAGCGATGAGCGAGGGATTCACGGCCTTGATTGTTTTTATGCACCGGCAATACATAGGAGCTGGAAAAAAGGTGACAGTGTTAATAATCTATAATAGCAGTTTCATCTTTCATGTTTCTCAGATATGTTATACAAGCAAAAATATAAGAGCAGATGTTTCACTCATAATTTAGCTCTTTCAAGCTGCATAAATGCACAAAAGCTTTCCATAATCCAATACATGTGCACACTTACCTGATGAAGAGCAAATGGCCACACAGGCCAAGAGAGTAATGCACTGGATTGCAGTGTTCATCCTTGTCTTCAGTGCTACAAAATTAACGAGTGAAGTTCTAAAAGTATCTAGTGAATCCTGTATCAGATACGAAGAGTCTCCCTCTGCTGTGTGTTTGCTTCACTCCTCAGACCTCCTCAGTGTGCAGAACTGTGGCCCCAAGTTTTCTGCTTCTCATTTTTATACCCTCACGTTGGATGGAAACCGGCCAAGAACGACTTCTTAAGAAGTGGCTGAAAAAAGTCTAACCCGGTTTTCTCACTGATACGCAATCCATCCGTTTTTCCTCGGAATCCACTTCAGTCTCTGTTGACACTTCCTTTTAAACATGCCTGTTGTCTCCAGTCCTGTTGAGACACATCTGCCCTCAGATACATTACTAATGATGCTGGAGTCAAACTTCCTTTCTATGTGCGCAGACACTGCAAACCCTAACTCCTACTTACTGGTAGTCTAAACTATTTGTATTGGCACTCAGTTTATGGATCTGATCACAGGAAGGTTTTTCTTTAAGATTCCTTTTTTTGGCATTTGTGCTTTTATTGGAAAGACAACAGTGGATAGAAAAATGAAAAGAGAGACTGGACGTGACATGCCCTTCATGAACCTCAAAATGTTTATTACTGGAACCTTGTTCATCTGAAGCTGAATTAGCTTCTTAAGAGTGATCAGATCTGTTTCTGTTGTACTGTTAATGCCACTTTCTATTCATTTGATGTAGAACTGTCTGTCTGTCTGCAAGTCACAGTCAGCCTCTCAATCTGGCGGCCACCACTTTGGCTTTGGCTCAACAGCTACTGTTGGGATTCACTCAAAATCCCAAAAGGTCTCCAGTCAAACAATCCAGATGACATGCACATTTTTTAACAACTGAAATTTGGCACAAATCCCTTTCAGGGTGAATTGAAGCCATTTTGATGACCCTTTGACATTCTGACTAGGCTTGTGTTGCTTGGTATAGAGCTGTGTCTTTCAGTGTTCTGATAATTATCCACCTGCACTTTAGTCTCTGTGCTTGTGCTTACAAGTTGATGTGCAGTGATCCATGCTATAAATGTTATGTTTTGAGAAAAGAATAGCAATGCACAGTAAAATAAGACAAACACAGAAGACAGATCGTACATAAAACACCTTAAAAATTGTAAGATTGGACAGTCAACAGTGGACAGAAACATGAAAAGAGAGATGGGATGTGACATGTCCTCCACAGAACTCAAAATGTTTATAACTGGGACCTTGTTAGTTGGAAGCTGAAGTAGCTCATTGGATATGTTAGAAAAGCAATTTATTTAGTTCGCTGCAGTCTACTTATTCCTAACGCTTGCATTTCAGTCAACATTCTAGTCAAGTTGAAATTTGTTCAAATAGCATGCCTTTTCAAATGAAAGGAACCATGTGTAGCGGACACATATGCTCTCTTTGGAGGAGCATAGCATAGGATCAAACCCTGTAATAAAACCCCATGTGTTTAGATCTTGGATCTACTTATACCATTAACCTGCCATTGGGGATGTTACAGGACCAAGTAACCCACGTACCCTCGAGATGAACCACCACTTAATGCCACAAAAGGACTATAAAGACACATGAAAAAAATAAAAACTGACTCCAATACGTCTGTCCCAGCACCCGCATCTGCTGATAGTGGACTGTTGTAAAATCATGGTAAATGGTCTGCACTTTTTTATCCAAAGCGCTTTACAATGTGTTTCGCATTCACCCATTCACACACACAGCAATGGCGACAGACTTCCATGCAAGGCACTAATCTGCCATTGGGAGCAGCTTCGGGTTCAGTGTCTTGCCCAAGGACACTAGGCATGTGGGGGGGACCGGGGATCGAACCGCCAACCTTGCCATCAGTGGACAACCTGCTCTACCAGCTGAGCCACAACCGCCCTCAGCCTGCATTCCAAGAAGAACAGACATAGGACTCTCACAATGCTTGCATTTTAAATTTCCACAGACTAAATAACTGCTATCTTATGCTCTGTTTTGTGTACCTTTATATCTTAATAAGAAATTCTGTTATCACGTGTCCAAAATTCAAGTCTTTACGATATCCACAAAGGAAGTTATCAGAATCGAATTAAATCATGTTTTTAACATGGATCCACAGAGCCATTTAATGACGACTTTATTTAGGAGACTGATCAAATTAATTTTATCAAAGTCTCTGCGATTTAATCAAACAATATTTTCTTAGTAACCTGAGATGGTGCCCCTTTCATCAGCAAGTACAACTTAAGTGTAAGTGTCATAATGCTACACATGAGAACATGGCAGGGAGGAGTTTAAAACCTGTTATAATCAATTGTGCAATAGCAGTGGGCAAATCACAACTAAAATACTGATACCAATACTAAACTAGCAAGTATGAGTCACAGTCACAATCACAGTGTTTGCAACATGAGGAGATTTCCTGATAACTGTGATAACTGCAACTAGTGTGCAATGATAATGTAGGGAGTAAAGGGTGAGATGTTCACCAGCAGACTGTGTGTGGGTGAATGTTCCAGGACAACAAACGATTCTTCCATCATCTTTTCTTATGAAGGCAAAAACTTCTTGTCTTCTTGTCCTACTAACAGCTGAACTTTTAATATTATGCATATTATTTGAATTTGGAAAAACCAAAAACAACGTACTGATAAAATTAAGGATTAACACTGTGGTGAAGGCACACAAAACTAAAAAAAAAAAAAAAAAAAAAAAAAGTGTCCAAGCCGACCAGAGGGGGGCTGCACACTCAGGTTACCCTACAAAATCTCTGTTCAGGATATTGATGTCCGTGTTTAATTTGGCCTGAACTTGGAGACAAACATTTGAAAATGAACTGAAGTTTACTTGGAAACCTTCGGAGAGGTGCACACGGCCCCCTGTGTGATATGGAGATGGTTGGTACAAAGAATGACCCATGTTTAGTCGGGCCATAATTAATAAGAACAAGGATGAAACATACCAGAAGTCTCCTTAAAGACACATTTAGAGAATTTGCTTTCTTGCCAAGAGTTAGACAAGTAGCCACTCTCATAGCTGTCTGTTAATATAAAGCAGTTAATTGCTTCGGTTTAACACTGAGGTTGACAATCTAGTCCTGCAAAATGTGCCAAAGCGATAAATATGTCTTAGTTTGTGATATTTTGATTGAACACAACTCAGTGTGAAGAGCAGAGTCAGAGTTTCAGATCTGCAAGAAGAGGCCAGATAATTAATGCAAGGCCTATCTTGGTGGAGATTTTTATTATGATTGCCAAAGATGGACATATCTGTGTATTTTGGAACCCCTCAGTGAGTAAAGTCCCTGGGCAGCTTCCAACTCTGATAACTTTGGTTCTCCAGGCTCTTTGCTGGTTGCCAAGATGTAATTACCAGTGCAACCATGTACTGTCATGAAGGTCCATTGCCTTGGAAAAATTTAGTTGAACCAACTAGTCTCAAACAATGGTGACAGACAGACTTACTTCCCTTTTACATTTTCTGTAAGTGTAGAGAGTTTCATCTTTATGTCACATTGACTATTTTTAACAGTCAGTAATAAGACAATGTGAGTCTGCTCTCACTTTAGCTTCCTGGAATGGGTTTCCATGGCCGAGCAGCTGCATCCAAGCCTTACATCACCAAGTGCAATGCAAAGCGTTGGATGCAGTGGTGTAAAGCACACCGCCACTGGACTCTAGAGCAGTGGAGACGTGTTCTCTGGAGTGACCAATCACGCTTCTGTCACGGGGGGCGGAGAAGCCAGACGCGGACACAGAACAGACTGACTTGTGGAAGGTTCAGAGGACTTTATTTTAACCCTAAACTGAAATATGACACAGATTAACAACTGGAAACTCAAACCCTATACAAGAAACTTACAAAACTCAAACAACCAAACTGAAGACTAGCAAATGAGAGGAAACCTAGTATCCACACATGATTAAACTAAACTAACCAAAACGGGGACATAGGAAACAGACTAAAACCTATACAGAAGATAGACTAAACTGAGGGAGAAGAACAGAAAGGGAAACCAGACTCAATACAGAAAATGGACAAGATTACAAAAACTAAGGCATCACTCCTACTACACACAGAATAACCACAAAGGACAATGGGTGCAAATAAACTAAAGCAAGACAAACCAAACGGAAATACTCACTAGGCTGACAACTAAACAAAGAGAAGGGCAGGCAGAAGACAGACAGGAGCCAGGAGCAGGGGTAGGCAGGCTGGGGGCAGGATCCAGGCTTATGGACGTGTCGTGGAAGCAGCAGGTCTTGGTAGCAGTGGCTCGTGAGAAGCAAACTGAAGATCGAACAGGAGACGGCAGGGAAACGAGGTAGCTTTGTTTGATGATCTGGCAGAGAATGACTGAAAGAACTGCTTTTATTGAGGGAGGTGATTAGTGGCAGGTGAGTTCCAGGCTGCAGCTGACTCCAATCTGGTAATCAGAGTGATGGTGATGGTGAGGGAGAGAGTGAGGGAAAGCAGGGCTGAACGAGAGGGAGAGAGAGTGAACTGAGGGAGTGAGAAAGTGAGGGAGAAACAGGGGATCATGACAGCTTCTCTGTCTGGCATTCCGATGGACCAGTCTGGGTTTGATGGTTGCCAGGACTTGGCTGACTGCATTGTGCCAAGTGACCTGATAGAACACCTTTAGGCTGAATAAAAGCACAGACAGAGAGCCAGGCCTTCTCATCCAATATCACGACCTCACAAATGTGCTTCTGGAACAATGGTCAAAACTTCCTGTAAACACTCCTAAACCTTGTGGAAAGCCTTCCCAGAACAGTTGAGGCTGTTACAGCTGCAAAGGGTGGCCAACTCCATATTAAACCCTACAGATTAAGACTGGGATGTCATTAAAGTTCATTATGTGTAAAGGCAGACGTCCCAATATTTTTGGCAATATAGTATAGATAGATTTTTATGAGAAGAGTCAACAATGACTTAATTTAACAAAGAGACACAGTAAGATTCCATAATGTCTGTTTTCTCAAACTGCAAAAAACAAGAGACTCTGGGAGGTTTAACTCTCTAACAATGCATCCTGGGAAGTATTCCTGTATGCCAGCTTTGTTTTTATAAACTTAATTTAATGAGTTGAGTGTACTCTCAAGTTATAAGAACTCATGGTTTAGTGGTGTGACAATATAAATGTTACATTTTAAGTCCAATTAACTACAAATTAGTAAAACTCATATATATGCTGTATATTTTTACAAAAAGTAAAGTAGGAAAGTTGCGTTTATGAAGTTTGTGATGTTTTGGCAGTGTAGGAAACATCTGTTGTTTAGATGACTTCCATCTTTTCTTTAATTACTTTTCCAAAGAAGAACAAAAAAAAGCAATGCTGAATTCTGGTAAGACTGAGAGATAAGAAGAAAAAAAAAAACCCAAGTAGCCCAGCTTTAAAGAAACCTATTTTGGTGACCGTCTATGGAAAGATAAATAAATCTGTCCTTGCAGTGTTTGTACAGACATCAGGAGGAATGTGGAGAAAATGAGCAACTGGGAAGACTTGTATTTGCTAGCTGCTTTGCTTATCAAAGTCCTAAACTCTGAGGAAAAACGTGGGGTTTGATAATCAAAACTTAGAATTTAACAAAGCTTGGTTTGATCTTGTAATGTGTTGTCGAACAACACTATGCTCATGGTCCTAACAAATCCTAAAATGTGTTGAAACCATCTAATGTTTGATCATGTAGCACAAAAAAAAAATTATTAAGATCACATTTACATGAATACTTGAATACTTGCAGCATGCTTGTAGTCACTTCTTGTTTAAACACAGCTTAGACGCTCAGCTGAACGTGTGCTGCATGAGTCAGAAAAAAAGGGAAATATACACAATCCTCAAGAACTTTGCTTACAAGCCATCCCATGATTAAGGCGTTTCTCAACTTCCTCCCTTTTCTGCGTATTCCATATGCTTCTAGCCTGTGCTCACTGTGGTTTACTGAATGTCCTGAACAATTTATAGACGTCCGAAAGACCCCAAGAATTCCAAGCTCCACATGTTTTATACCTCACATGCCACTGTTCAAGTGTCCCCTTTGGAAAACCCAAGTGACCTTTGTGGCAAAGTTCCCATCTTTGATGAGCTCACATGGTTAAAAAAAAAAATGTGCAGAATTTTTGCTTGTTATTCTACAGATTTAGTTGTTATTTTTTAAAATAAACAAACAAAAAAAAATCAATAAAAATTGTAAAACTGTCGCAAATGTTGCATAATTTCACAAATATTTCCTTTCTGTTAAATTCGAGTTTATTACTGTAAATATATTTTTAAAATTAGACACAATTAGTGACAATTAACAGGAAAAGAAAGGTATTGGTTGTGTAATTTCATATGTTAAATCTGAGATATGTCATTTTTTTTCACAAAAAGAAATGCTGAATGAGTGTGTGTATATCCATAAGCATTGGCAGTTTTTATTACTATGTATATCATTTATCATTACATCCATCTATCACTAATTGAGCTCATGTAAAATTAAGGGTAAAAAATGTGTTTGAAAATTAGTCTACTTTTTTTTTTAGAGATGTTTAATTTACAGTATTTTTTGGTTCTCAAGCTGCTGTAACATTGTTTTATTTGTTTATTTGTTTATTTATTTTTCCTTCTGGTGGACCTTCGAATCACATAAAATTTTGTTTGGTCAGTTCAATTGCTGTCTGGACAGCAAAAGCATCACCCAAGAGCCCCTCCTATCAATCCAAAGTGTCCTTCTGGTCAAACCAAGTGCCTCTTTGTTAAACTGAGTGTCCCCCTGCTAATCATGAGAGCTGAATTTAACTGTGGTTGATCCAGCTACCCTTCTAGGGAGCCCAACTGACCCAAATGGAAATGTGCCTTAAAAAAAAATCTCCCAAGCTCCCAGGGTACACTGAAATTCCTCACAGTGTCCTTTACGTGCCCCCTAAGATCCACTGTGATCAGAACAGTAATCCTGTGTTTCCCCTCTCTTTCTGAATGACTTCTGCATGGAGGCTACTACAAGACAAAGGCAGTGATTACCTGAAGGCCTGAACTGTGAACATGTGACAAACACTTAAATGCTGGTTAAATAATAATTGGAAAACAAAATTTCTACGAGGTGTAAACGAACCCCACTTGGCCTGGGATTATGGTTCGTGCAAATAACTGAACAAAGCCTCTTTATTACAGATGTTACTGAGCTGTTAATAACACTACATGGGATTGTAAAGTTTATTGCTTTGCCAGGAAGTGCATCTGTGTAGTTATTAGTTTCAGGAGGACATCTAATGGTTTAGTGTGATAATGTCTTGTTTTACGAAATGATCGTTTTTTCTACAGTGTGATGTCACAACACATAAAATAGAGTAAATGTCACCACTGTGTGGCCTGGAAGTTTAGGACAGCTGCATGAACTCCAAAGGCCTGGTTTGCATCCATCCAGGGACCTTTGTTGTGCATCATTTTGTGTTTCTATTTGCTTAATTAGTAATTAAACATGCTGCGTTATTCACAGTTTTGGGGGAATAATAATCTTTATGCTACCATTATAATGTACAATGAAACTAACAAGGGAAAAGCCACATTGAGAGCTGATCAGATAGTGTGTTATATGTTGAAAACACCCACTGTAAATATGGGGAAGTGAATGAATACAAAACAGTTGATAATGAAAGTAAGCCAAAGCCACCTTTGACTGTGGAGCAGGTTGCTGCCCTGCAAAAGAGTCGAGTTTATGGATTTGTAAGTAAAATGGATGAGTATCAACACCCTCTGTTCTTTGAAGCAAAGGAGCTTAGAGGCAGCGAGAAGGAGAAGATCAGGAGATACTTTCAGAAAAGAAGAGACTCTGGGGGAGGTGAGTGTGGATTTATAGAAAAGGTTGGAGAGAAAGCCTACCGAATCTGCTTCAAGGAAAAGGAAGGTAAGAAATATTATTGAGTTCAAAAGCATTGTAATGTCATAGTATAATACAAACATGTGAGCCTGTTACAGATGGATTTTGTTTTCATGCGTTTAGACCAGGAAAGAGTTTTGGCAAGAAAAGTGCACACCATCAGTCTTCCTTGTAAAGAGTTGCAACTGACCGTGAGCCGAAGTGATTCTCCTCAAAACCCAGAATACACAGATCAGTCATCACGCAGTCACCCGCAGGTGGGTTTACATTTGAGTCTTGTTGATACTCTTTCTCCATAGCTTTAAAGCAAATACAACATGGGGAATCAATGTTTTATGAGCTATGCAATTATACAAATATGTTTTTCCACCTGTACCACCCAAGAGAAGTCAAATTTTGACATGCACCACTTGCAACATTATATGTACGTGTGCAACTGTGTGTGTGTCGAAGTTAACCGTGGGACTCTGGCCTTTAGAAACCCTAAGGTGTTTGACATAGTGCCAGTGCTTGTATAACAACAGCACAAAGCCAAACGAAAAACCTGCCAAACCACTTCAGGATAATTCACAAGTAGTTTCAACATTTCAGCAATGAAATGTTGTGCTGCTGCTTTAACACAATGGTTATGATTATTTGCTAGAGATTTCTATAAACGTTGTGCTATTTTTCTGTCATAAATTTTCTTTTTTAGACAGCAGAAGCAAAATGTCTAGAGAAGAGTTTCAAGATAGACATTTTCCTCCTGTATTATCTGAGAGACAACGTGAAAGCATCCAAAGTATTACATAAACAACTCTCTTCAATCGGCTGCACGGTGGAGTTAAAAATCGATGAAGAGGAGGCAGTGGTGAGGGGGGATATCGAGAAGGGGCCTGGAGGGGCTTTTGGTGGTGCTGCAGAGAAATGGGAGCTACAGGTTGATCGGGTCTTTATCAGTCTCATTGAGAGCTACCTCTGCTACCATGTACTTGATCCAAGACAAGTCAGAATGCTGCTGCAGGACCTCTACTCTGAGATTGATGATGTAAAAGTGTACAAGGAGAGCGGTTATGCTGTGGTCGTGGGAGAGGTTGATGTTGTGAAAGAGAAGATCGCAGCTCTGGAGAAAAGCCTGTCGATCCGGAAGAAGCTGCCTGTTGTGGAGAAGCAGTACAAACTGGTAGAAGAAGAGTTTAGTCGTGAAATGCGTGCACATTTTCCAGAAGTTCAAACCCTCAGAGAAAGTGGGATGATCACCTTGGAAGGTCCTGACAAGGAGGTGACGTCAGCAGCTGTGAAACTTGACGAACTGATCAAGAAGATAAAAGAAAAGAGACTTCAGCTCCCCACTGATTCAATAACATTCCTAACATCCAGCGGTGCCATCTCCAAGTACCAGACTCGCTTCCGGCAGAGCCTCAGAAATCCTGTTTCCCTGGACGTGGGGTCTGATCTGGTTCTGTCCAGTTTGTCCTCTGATGCCCTGGATGAGGCTGCAGCAGCAGTGTTAAGAGATCTGACTGTAGCCACTGTAGAGCTGCAGGGTGCTTCAGCTCTACCTCCAGATCTAGACAGAGTCAAAGAAATCCTGATCAAAGCTAAGAATGACGCAAACTGTAGTGAGCTCAGAGTGGACGTCAGCTTCATCCCAGGACCCAGTGGAACCACTAAAGTAAGACTGGTGGGCTACAATGAATATGTGGACATGCTCAAAGAGGTTCTTCATGACTACCAAATGAATCAGGTTGCAACTCAAGAAGTGCTGAACCTGCCAAATCCTGAACTGGTTGACTGTTTTGGTAAAATCTTAGACCTTATTGGCATGAAGCAGACTAATGTGACCTTAAAGCCTCACATTTCCCTTATCCCTGTGTGCTTGTGTCTGGCCCTCGCTGTCTGGTTCAGAAGGTTCAGGCAGACTTAAACACAGATTTAGCCAGTCTGACATCAGATACACTGCTTCTAAATGGAGCCGGGGTGCAGCGGTACTTCCAGAGGGAAGGTAAAGCAAGCAAAGCGCTGGTAGAGAGCTCCTGTCAGGTCGTCATCAGGGAGCAGCAACAAGTACAAACGGCAACAGTCTCAAATTTGCACTCAAGACCCCAAAGCAGCAGCATCCCCAGCTTCAACACAGCCAGTATGTCCACTAGCAGACAGCAATGCAACACTCCCAGCAACACACCAAAGATCACAACTGTCTCGGCCAACGAACCAATCCTGGAGGTCAGGTTTGGCAGTCTGGTGGACGAACAGGTTAGACAATTTCTTAACAAACAATTTCAATGCAAGGAATAGTGCACTGCTTCTTAACATTATTTAACATCATATCCACAGGTGAACGTGCTGGTGGCCCCCATGATCTCCAGAAAGCTGACATCTACCAAAATTGGTAAATGTCTACTGAGTAAAGGAGGGAGTACAATGCAGAAAAACTTTGACCTGGTGGCGGGGAAGTGGACCCTCACTGCTGGTAATGTAATGCAAGTCAATGCACCTCCGTGTCTGGGCTGCTCCAAGATCTTCTTCATCGAGTGCCTGCAATGGGATGGAGTCAGGGGTCGGAGCATGCAGGTGAAGTGAAATTCCAAGGCAAATTAAAGAATGTTAGTGATATTGCTATTGCTATTGCAAAATAAACCATCTTTGGTTTTTCTTTGGCAGGCACTTGGTAATGGCCTGAAAAGGTGTTTGGACCTCTGTGTAAAGCAGGGCTGGTGTTCGGTTGCCTTACCGGTCATCGGACCTGGGGTGGCTTTAAACTACCCACTGAGAGAGGCTGTTCAAGTCCTGACTGACAAGATTCACCAGTTTGGATCATCTGCTTCATGTGGTTCTCTCTCCGCCATCCATGTTGTCATTAAACCAGACGACCCTGACTCTGAGGAGGTGACAGGCTTTTATCTTCCTCTATAGGTTTAACCCAAGAGCTCAATAGAATCACTTTGCATCCAAATGTGTATTCCTTCTTCTCAGGTGATTTGATCTTGACATTCAGTCATTGTAGTGAGGTGTAACACATATTAAAAGAAACTGCATAACTTGACCTTTCCAAAAAGGCTAGTTGTTTGTGCATAGAGGTGTTGGCAAGAATTTTTTTTTGAATTTATATCACATTTAATCGTAGTTCCAACCTGTACAGCTCTGCATACAGATATGCTGCCTCTCTACACTCATTACTCTTGCATGAATTACTCATGAACTTGTCACTGCAAAGATATAACATTTTAGTATACCACCAACATGGGTCTAATATTGCCAGATTAAGGACAATCTCCTGTACAGAGAAATGAAAAAAGGTGTAAATATATTTCTATACCAAGCATTTTATTATTAGAGGCATGTAAAAATGGGCATTTAGATAAAATAACATATTGTTTTCCTTGATATAAAGGCTAATATAAAAATATGTCTCATCAAATGATGGACGATCTGGATATCCTAGACTTCTGAAAAATAGGCTTGACCTTATAATAACCAAAATAAGAGCTTAAAATTAAAAGAAGTGAAAAGACACTGGAAAAAAGCCTAAAACAAACATGTGTTTACAGTGCTACCATGATGTCTACAGACTCCTCAGCATGAACATGAACCAGGGAGGCAAAGGTAAACATCCACACACACCATTTGGAGTCAGAGAGAAATTTACTAGATAAAAGAGATTTATTTTTTAAATTGTGTTTTTAACTGTTTGGACAGTTGGTTAAGCCACACGCACAATATTAACATCCACAGTCATCAGATTAAACATCAGATAACAAAGATTAAACTTGTTGTGGCATTCTTCCTCTTAGCGATCTTCAGATCCCTCACCAGTGACCTCGATGACATCACTGTGACATTGGGGGGCGGAGTTAAGCTACAGCTGGTGTTTGGTGACATCACCAATGAGACTACAGATGCTGTGGTGAACACGACCGACTTCATCAATTTTCAGACAGGTGAGAGCGACAGCAGAAGAAGCTAAATGCACTGTAGTGTATGCATCTGTGGACATGAGTCATTTAAATTAAGCTTATTATTTTCATTAATCTACAGGTGTGTGCAGAGACATCTTAACTGTTGCTGGACCCCAGGTGGAGGCTGGACTCAGAAACGGTGAGAAAAAGGGTTCAAGATATACTTTTCCAAGTACACAGAGGGGTGATAAATTAAAGGAAAACCCAACATGGAGAGTCATATTAAGATGTTGGGCAATCACCTGCCACCAGAACAGCTTTAAGGCATCTTGATTCTTCCAACAGTAATTCTCTCATCTGGTATTTTGATGATGGTTTTGGAGAGTGCCGTCTAACATGTTGCTCCATGATCTCGCACAGGTGTCAATTGGGTTGAGATCTGGTGACTTTGAAGGCTGTAGCATAAGATTCAAATTATTGTCATACTTATTAAACTATTCAGTGACTGCGTGCCTCCAAACCAAGCCAGCCTAATGCCCCTTCAGCCTAACAGAGCCACCAGATCCCCTCACAGTAAGGGCCAAGGGCTTCATGTTTTTCCTTTAATTTGTCACCCCTCCGTATATTTGCATTACATTTCCAGCACACATTCCACAGCATCTTAGCTTATCTCATGTTGTCTTTGCTGTGTCTGTACAGCAAACGTGAACCGAGGGGAAGTTTTAAAGACCCAGCCTGGCTCGTTCCTCTGTAAAGCCATTTTGCACGTGTGTGGAGAAAAGAATGCCGGCGTCGTTGAGCTGCTAGTGTGTCGCATAATTCAACTATGTGAATCCTCTGGATACAAGTCTGTGGCCATACCGGCCATCTGTGCTGGTAAGACAGTTGAGATGCTCAAGTAAAAAAGAAATATCTAAATGTAACTTATTTATGCAATTTCCTCTTTGAATGCTTGTCCAGGTGCTGGTGGGTTGGATCCTGATCTTGTGGCTCGTGTCATCCTCAGAGGGATCAACATCACTGCATCGTCCAGTCCACTCCGGTGTCTCACCAACATCCGCCTTGTGCTGATCAAAATCATGGTTTTCCTGGCGTTTAAAAAGCAAGCGATGCAGATGTTTCCCTCTGCTGTCATCAACCGAGGTAATGCAAAGGAAACTCTTGTCAGTCCTGCTCAGAAATCGTTTTTTAAAGAACACTTCCACTAATTACTGTCGTTTAATCTACTTTACATAGATGCTGCCCCACAACACCCTCCTCCACAGGTTGTCAGTATAGACCCAAGCATCCTGTGCACCAGCCCTACAGTTCAGCAGTCTGCCTTCACGGTTGTTGGCCTGTGCAGACAAAATGTTGACAATGCCATGACAATACTCAGGAGTCTATATGAGGCTCAGTGCTCCACAAAAACCTTTAGGAAGGAGGAGCTTGCAGGCCTCAGTGAGGATGACGTGAAGGATCTGAAGCAGCTGATAGAGGACCTGGGTGTGTTGGTGGAGGAGGAGCAGGCAGGCGGCTGGACGGTGAGCGGGTTAAAAGATGGAGTCAACCAGGTGATGCAAATGATTCACAAATCTGCAATGTAAATCTTTTGTTGCGACAAAGTTGTGTTATTACAATACCATCTGAATGGAGAAGAGAAGGAAAGATGAATGTATGTCTGAGCAATCGGTAAATTTGTAGCATCTTGAGGTATTGGTTACAATTTTTTATTTGTTTGGGAAAATAAAAAACAGTGTCTAGATGCTTTTTTTCTGCAGGAACAGCCAGAATGATTGTTTGTCTCTAACTAGGGCCGTTTTATTATTGCTCTATATTTCCTATAGAGTAATAATATATGTATTAGTTACATATTTGAAAATAAATGTAAACATTAGATTACAATAATTAATTTACATACAGCAGTTCTTTACTTCTTTATTTGGAAATGTGCTCTTTTTTTAATTGTACAAAGAAAATTTAAGAGGGATTTCTTTCACAAAAATGAATGTAATGATGAAGCACAAATGCCAACCAATCACTCAAATCTGTGGATCTGTGAATTTTTGAGTTTTTTTCAGCTCAGTTTTGTTTTATTTCTCATTCACTACTTTGGTTCAGCGTCACTTCTTTGTAATACTCATTTTAGTGCAGTGGGACACTGGTTTCATCAAAAAACTTGAATGAATTAATGTTATACCACAATCCTAGCAGCAGACAAAGTTAGCAACTAGGTGGTGGAGACAATTAAACAAAGCAGTTTATAAGTTGATATTCATCTCAGGAAAACACAAGGACACCACTTTATTGGCTAAAATTTAAATCAATCGTGATATTTTGAGGGTTTTCTTTTAATTGACGTTATTAACAATATACTATACATTTTGACTCCAAGTGGGAATGATTGTTTGTGACTTTAGCTATGTATAATAACTGTATTTCACCAAAATGTACTTTCTGCTTTCTCACACATAAAAACTGGAGTTGTTTGTGGATCTGGATCCTATTACCCTTTGTCCAACTTTGATTGCTGTCCAGATTTAGAAATTCCTGTATTTGTATTCTTGATTCTTAAGAAAATAACTATTGCAATCAGTGCCATTATTGCTGAAGCCTCATCTGTTAAACAGCTGATTCATTTTTAGTCCCAGTGAGACATCTGGTGGGCTGAAGCAGTAACGCTGCAGGATCTCAGTTTTACATCAGAGGTTCCTGTGTGATGATGTTTCATTGGTTTGGATTTTCTTATAGGTTTGGAAATAAAATATAAAATCAAATGTGCAAACGGAAATTTTGTGTCATTGTCATTCCTGGTTGTCAGACCAGGTGGCGAACAACAGGAAAAAGCAACATTTCCAGCTATGCATGTACTTTGTGAAAGTAAAATAAATTCATAGCTCATGTCACTTAGTTCAGACTTGGCAGAACAAACAGGGAAATGCCCATCGTCATGCCAAAGATGAACTATTTATAGTTATGGGTGTGTAGATTGACATGATCACAGCACGTAAACGAAAACGAAACTAAATGAAACACAAAGGCAACGATCACACAGGACTGTGTTCTACGAAGACACGGCGTACTTATTACACATCCTTTTAGTTTAGAATTACAGGCGAGATCAATGAACAGCCAACATCCACTGATCTTTGAAGCAAACCAGCCAACAGATGGAGAGAAGAGGAGAATCACGAGACACCGTCAGACACCCTGACTGTAGAATCACTGAAAAGGTTGGAGGCAACATGTTTAAAGACCGTTTCAACGAAACAGAAGGTAAGTGATCCCACTAGGTTAAAGTTCATTCTGTGTGTAAACAAGACTCCACTGCCATGTACTTGGGACAGTCGTGCTTTTGCCTAAATTCCAGTGTTATAATGCTGGTTACCACATTAACTGAATTGTCTAAAGGAAACAAGCCAACATCTGACAATAAGAACTAAACACAACACATAACCAAGGCTGATGACAAAGTAAGGAAAAGTTGTCACTTTCATATCAATAAATGCTCAAAAAATCCAATGTCTCACCTAAAATCTAAGATTAGAGAAAGAGTTCTAAAACTGAAAGCACATTTGTGGATCAGAGCTGTGTTTTTTTTTTTTTTCATCATTTATTAATCATCTTACAACCCCCTCAGATTAATCTGCAGGCCCTGTAAACTAAACAGTGTATTAAGTAGGAGCTCCGTCTGCAGCAGCTACAACAGTAACACGCTGCTCATGTATGATAAACCAGTAAGAGGCACCAAACCAGCACTTTTACACTAATATTTTAACCACATTCCGTATTTACATGAATTGCTAGCGTCAAGTTCTTCAGGATGTTTTACAGCCGTGCCCAAACTTGAAAAGGACCTGTTGGACTTGTGAAGGACACAAAGGGACAACTCTCTTTCCTTCCTGGTGTTTTTATTGATGCGTTTGATTGTGGTCATTGAAGTTAAAAAATAAAGCAGAGCATCGTTGTAAATGAATAGAATTATTAGGTTGATAACCTTGATAAATGACATCATAATGATAATAATAGATATTTCCCTCTAAATCACAACAAACAAAACCAATTTCCACCGATAGGGCCCAGTTATTAGAACAACTTAAACATTTTCATCAATATGAACAAAACCAAACCCAAACAATCCACGACATCACCACCAAACCAACTTAAACATACTTCTTTCAGTCAAATTAAACACCCATGCCAACATCAATGAAATCATAATTAAACATCATCCTGGTTCCTTTTCCATTGATTTCTCTCACCAGTTGCGTCTTCTAAGTCCAAACAGGAGCTGTCTTCCTTTCCCACAGCAGCATGTCAAAGGAGTGACTGACTGAGGGACAAACATTTTGAGCATGTGGTCTGAGCACAGGTGAACTCAATCACAATCCAATCAGTTGGAAGCACAGGTGGCTCCCAGTTTGGATGTTGGCTTTTGTCGGTTGACCCTTCAGGCCTGGAGTGTGCTCTACAAGTTGTCAGTGGTGTTTGTGCTCTCTGTACTTTGACTTGACAGTGTCCAAATTAATGTTGGGGGAATTGCTTTGCTGGATCATTTGCATGCAGGAAGCTGAGCTCTGTCGATAAAATGATTAATGCACTGAAACAACCAAGCAAGCCTGCCTTACCGCATTTCCAAATCATCTGCAGGTCGTTGTTCATGTTTCCCGTAATAGATCTTGGAATGGTAAC